>CAJQZJ010000522.1:821404-848103 GCA_907164525.1 Lophiomys imhausi | reverse complement strand
GGTGTCGGATTTTGTCAACTGCTTTTTCAGCATCTAGCAAGATGATCATGTGGTTTTTGTTTTTTCTTTCAACTTGTTTACATGCCGAATTACGTTGATGGATTTTTGTATGTTGAACCATCCCTGCATTCCTGGGATGAAGACTACTTGATCATAGTGTATGATACTTTTGATGTGTTCTTGGGTTCGGTTTGCTAGTATTTTATTAAGTATTTTTACATCTATGTTCATGAAGGCGATTGGTCTGAAGTTCTCTTTCCTTGTTGGGTCTTTGTGTGGTTTAGGAATCTGTGTGACTGTGGTCTCATAGAATGAGTTTGGCAGTGTTCCTTCTGATTCTATTTTGTGGAAGAGTTGGTATTAGCTCTTCTTTGAAGGTCTGGTAGAATTCTGTTCTGAAACCATATGGCCCTGGGCTTTTTTTGTTGGGAGATTTTTAATAACTGTTCCTATTTCTTTAGGAGTAACAAGGCTGTTTAATCTGCTAACCTGATCTTGATTTAACTTTGGTAGTTGGAATCTATCAAAAAATTGTCCATTTTGCTTAAGTTTACACATTTGGTGGAGTATATATTTTTAAAGTAGGACCTAAAGATTCTCTAGATTTCCTTGACGTCTCTTGTAATTTCTCCCTTTTCATTTCTGATTTTTTTAATTTGGGGTTTTCCCCTTTGCCTTTTAGTTAATTTGTCTAAGGGTTTGTCTATTTTGTTGATTTTCTCAAAGAACCAACTCTTGGTTTCATTCATTCTTTCTATCATTCTTTTTGTTTCTAAATTGATGATTTCAGCCACAAGTTTGATGATTTCATGCCTTCTGCTCCTTTTGGGAGTGTTTCCTTATTTTTTTCCAATTCTTCCAGTTTAGCTGTTAATTTGCTAATATGCGCTGTCACAAGTTTCTTTTTGAAGGCACTTAGTGCTATGAACTTTCCTTGTAGCACAGCTTTCATTGTGTCCCGTAGGTTTGGGTATGTTGTGCCTTCATTTTTGTTGGATTTTTAAAAGTCTTTGATTTCCTTCTTTATTTTTTCCCTGACCCAGTAGTCATCCAGTAAAGAGTTGTTCAATTTCCATGTGTGTGTAGGCTTTCTGTTATTTCTGTTGTTGTTGAAGTCCAGCTTTATTCCATGGTGGTCTGATAAGATACAAGTGGTTATTTCAATTTTCCTGTATCTGTTGAGGCTTGCTTTGTGTCTGACTATATGGTCGATTTTGAAGAAGGTTCTGTGTGGTGCTGAGAAGAATGTGTATTCTTTTGTGTTTTGGGTAAAACGTTCTGTAGATATTTGTTAGCTCCATTTGGTTCATGACCTCTTTTAGACTTATTATTTCTCTGTTTGGCTTCTGTCTTGATGACCTCTCCATTGTTGTGAGTGTGGTGTTAAAGTCTCCCACTTCTAATGTGTGGGGATCAGTGCACGATTTAAGCTTTATAAGAGTTCCTTTTACAAATGTAGGTGCCCTTGTATTTGGGGCATAGATATTCAATATTGAGATGTCCTCTTGATGAATATTTCCTTTAAGAAGTAAGAAATGCCCTTCTCTATCTTTTTTGATTATCTTCAGTTGGAAGTCTATTTTACTTGATATTAAGATGGCTACTCCAACTTGCTTCCTGGGTCCATTTGCTTGGAAAATCTTTTCCCAGCCCTTTATTCTGAGTTGGCATCTATCTTTGTTAGTGAGATGAATTTCTTGTATGCAGCAAAATGATGGGTCTTGTTTACGGATCCATTCTGTAAGCCTGTGTCTTTTTATTGGGGAGTTGAGTCCATTGATGTTGATGGATACTAATGACCAAAGGTTGTTATTTTCTATTATTTTACTGTATGTGGTGGTTGTGTATTTCTTTTGGTTTAGCTCCAGTGGAGTTTTTTGTTTCCTCTGTTTTCTTGGGTATAGTTATCTTCTCTGGGTTGGAATTCTCCTTCTAGGATCTTCTGTAGGGCTGGATTTGTGGGTAGATACTGTTTAAATTTGATTTTGTCATGGAATATCTTGTTTTCTCCATCTATGTTGATAGAGAGTTTTGCTGGGTATAGTAGTCTGGCTGGGCACCTATGATCTATCAAGGCACCTTCCCAAGAAGAAAGAGTTCTCTTTCTTATATGCCTATAATTCTTAGGTTCCATCTTTTCATTGAGTCCTTGATTTCTTGGATGTTATGGGTGAGAATATTTTTAACTTTCTCATTTTCTTTGGTTGTTGTACTGATTTCTTCCATTGAATCTTCCACACCTGAGAGCCTGTCTTCCATCTCTTGTATCCTATTTTTGATACTCATGTCTGTAGTTCCTGTTCTCTTCCTTTGATTCTCCACTTCCACTCTTATCTCTTTTTGTATTTTCTGTATTGCTTCTACTTCCAATTTTAAGTCTTGAAACATTTTATTCATTTCCTGCTCCAATTTGCTTGTTGCCTTGTCTCTTTCCTGTTCAAGTTGAGCCACTTTGGCTTGGAGACCTCTAATGGTATTCTCTGTTGCTTTTGCTTGTAAAATTGTGGAAACTGAATTCCTTCAGAGATTTAAATTCTTCTTTAAAAGACTCTATCGCTTTCCAGAATTTAAATTTGTCATTGTTTTCATGTGTTTCAGCTATGGTGAAGTGGTCAGGGTTTGCTGTACTAGCATAGCTGCATTTTGCTGGAGTCATATTTCCCTGATTTTGTTGGATCTGTTCTTTTGCTGACCTTTAGCCATTCGGTTGTTCTTAGTTGTTTGTTCCTGGTGCCTTCTGGGCTTGGTTCCAAGAAGGGTGCTTTGCTGTAGAAGTCATATAGCTTGATGATCTGTAGCTTTCCACAGGCTGGATGGAGCCTTGTGTGGAGGTTTGTTCTCAATGTGTCTCCCAGAGCTCACTCCTTCCTGTTTTGTCCCAATTAGGGACTCTGGTTAGGGGTTGTGGTGGGATGTGTTCCTGTAGGGTCCTGGGATCCAACTGGTCTTCATATAGATGACGGTGCAGGTTGGCAGGCCACAGACTGGCTCCCTTGCAGCTTACATGTCAGTCCATGTTCGTGTTCCTTCCAAGCTGCAGTCAGGGGGTTCTCAGGATCAATGTGCATCTAATAGCCAGAAGCGCTGTGATCTGGCACAGTCCACGTCTCCAGGCAATGAGCAATGGCTTGGGATTGTTTCACTGCTCCCAAGTCAGAGCTCTCTGTGTTGTAGTCTGGGTATTCAGCATGTAGCAGCTCTGCTGGTATGCTCCTGGGTGTCCAAGCACAGATGCTGTGGACTCTAGAGGTCCTAAGTTTGGGGGTTGAGTCCACCAGCTGGAGACCTGAAAGGATCTGAGAGGGTGGGACTACAGTTTCCCAGTGGGAGGCACTCAGTATTTGTGTCTGGTGACTCTGATCCTTCAGAGTCTCTATTTCTAGTACCGATTTCTTTGTTGTCCCTGTTTGGCAAGCCCAGATGGGCTTGAACCTGTCTAGATGGTCCCTAGGGCACCTCTGTGCCTCTCAGACCTAAACACTAAGCCCTTTAGTCTGAGTCACTCAGCAGTTCACCCAGGCCAAGACCTCACTGCTCCAGAGGTGAAACTATATATGCTGAATATCTGGTTTCCTGATGGAGAAGCCAGCGCTAGCAAAAGAGTCCAATGTTAACCCCACAGCTCATCCAGGGCTTGGACCCAGTGGAGATACAAGCAGCCTTCTAACCTGGCTACCCTCCTTTCTGCCCGCTCTTATCTCATCACTCCTACATCTGTGCTGGAGTTTTCCTGTGGATACTGGCAATTGGGGCTGCTGTCCTCCAAGTCCTGGGACACTGCACTGGTGCTGGCAGCATAACCCACTGTCGGAAGTGTATCCTGCTGCTCTGTCTAGCTTCAGTGTTCTTCCCAGTGACTGCAAATCCAATAGAGGTGTCTGTATGTCCAACACCCCTTTGGGGAAGCCCAAATATGCTTGTCTTTGCCAGACCACCACTCCGCTGTGGTCCTGCTGTCATCCCACAGCTCAGAATGTGCTGTTGCCTGCAGTCACAATGGTACCACTGAGAATCAATTTGTTGGGTTTTCAACCACTTTTCTCAGAATTCAAAGAGCTTTCCAGCCCTAAATACTAGCTACTTCAGAATTGATCATGGTTCTCCAAAATGGTGAAAGACCACAGGTCTCTTCTTTCTCTATCAGAGACTCCAGTCACTGTTGTAAATATCATAAGCTACAGGGACAAAGGACGTTACATGGATTATTCCTCTGAGCATTATATTAACTTTGGAAGATGGTTATTCTAAGAATTATGAAAATTATTAGCCACCTGTTGTGTTATATTTGCACATTTGAAAAGGGGAGGGACAATACAAAAGTTTTAAGGATTGCTCATCACACCCCCTAACTCCTCAAAAGTCAACCCCCTACTCCTCAAGGGTTGCTACTCCTCACCCTCTGTCCCTCAAGGCTTGCTTTCCCTGCTCAAGGATTGCTTCCCCCAAACCCTGGTGCAACCCTTCAAGAATTGCTTTAATAGAACTTCACAACTGAAACGGATAATAAGATCATGTAGTGAAGCCTGAACTAACTGTCTTTCCTCTGGTCCCATATTATACAGAATTGTGTAAGCACCACACTCAGAGACACCTCCTCAAAGGAGAACACATCAGCCTTCTGTAAGTCTGATCATACAATTGCAGTAGTTTTACATTTTCAGCTTTAGGAGAGTAGTGCTCAATCTTACATAATCAGTGGGGGTAAGCTTTAGTCAAAGCAAAGGCAACTGCTATCACCCAGTGCTTTTTTGTTCCATGAGGTCTTTTGGAAATAGAACCAAAAAGAGAGGTTGGGGCAGTGGAAGGTGAGATTGTTTTTTATTTTATATTCTTTATTTTTATTTTATTTCTTCAAGTTCACTTCTCAATCACAATCCCCTCCCTACTCCCCCCTCCGGTCCCACTTCCCACCCTCTTCCCCCTCACACACCCCCATCTGTTTCCTTTTTTTAAAGTTTAAGGTATATCTTTTCCCCCCAACAGCTTACCCTTTCAGTCCAACAAATGGCTCTTTCTCTTATAACAACAAATACAATACAAAACAACAAAAATAATTAGACCACAATTATGAAAATTATAAGACTTAGCATACATTCCCAATGTCCACTCCATACATATTTGGCAACTGATTTTTAACATTCTACAATGCATCCATCTTCATGAGTTTAAAGTTCTTTATCCAACTCAGCTTCCATCCTAACTTGTATCACCATCTTCAAAATATCTTCTTAGATCCAGAACACCCTCTTAATTCTTAACAACTCAAATTTTAACTGTGAGACTATAATTATCTAGTCTTCAACCACATCAAAGACCTGAGAAGGATAAATATATCTGATTATAGAGGAAGTGCAGGGCTAGCACCTTCCAAAACTAAGAAATGACATACAACTGGCTACCTGGACATTTCCCAATTTCTCTCCATACATTAAAGCATCAATCTTCAGAATTTGGCCCCATTTCTCTGACAGACATTAATTGTAAAGCAGGAATTATGTAGGACTTGCCTACCCTGTCTTGGCAGAGCTGGCCTGTCGACTTACCTGTTTCCAAGTTTTATCCTTTTTGGACAGCATGTTATCTACAGTTGAAGCAAGGAATTTTTCTTGCCAAGTGACAGGCTTGCCACTAATGCAATCATCTCCAATTGGAGATTCTTGGATGTTCATCATCTACTTGGAAGGTGAAATTTAAGGGGAAAACACAAAAGCCCAACTTTTAAAATAATATTAATATATTCCCTCAGTTTTCATCACAGCCATGTTGCATAAACATGTATACCTCCAAACAAAATGAGCCAGTTTCCTGCTGTGAATAAATTCATACCAAAGTTTCCTAACTTGCATTAATCAAATGCAAACCAATTACTGTAAACATCATTATTACTTCACTTATAAATTATTTTATCAAATACCATGCAAATTAAATTGTTTTTAAATTAGTTTTGAAATAATAAAAGAATACATTCTCCCTGTTTAATTAAAATATTTATGGATAAAACTACAGCATCCTCTCATTTCATCTCAAGTCTAAGCCTGTCTCTTCCTTCCCATGGGATAGTCACTGAAAAGCCAAGCTTGGGTTTTTTTCCAGGTACCTACAAGATAATTTTATACACACATATAAGCACAAAGACAAATATATGAGATTTTTGCGCATTTCTATCTAAAAGATGTCTTGCTGTAGTTCTTGTTATTTATTATTCAGTTTTTGATTAATAAAGTTGATTTATTCATTTCAACTGCTTATAGAATTTTTTGATAGGGTTATGCCAAATTTTATATAGTGACTCACCACCTGGTGGGCATTCAGGTTTATTTTCATAATTACAAACACTGGTTTACTAATATTGTGCTTGTTTCTCCTTGTTCACACATGTGTTTTTCAAGGGTGTATCTAGAAATAGAATCATTGTCAATAGGGTGTATCCAATCTTAATCTTAATAGATATTGCCTAACTGTCTCCTAATTAACATTGGTTGACACTCCTATAGATGTGTACAGAAGTGACCTTTCCCTAGCAAAGTCCAAATTACATCAAATTTTAGAAGTTCTACTAACCTTGAGCATCAACAATATTATCCATCTTTTTTTAATCATTATGTTTTCCTGAAGTCTTTTCTTAATCTTACTGCCTTAATGAGCTTATTTTATATAAAATGTAATTTTTATCTTTCCATCCTCTACTATTTGGTTTTTGTCAAGTCAGTTCTTTCTCTACCTTTAATGTCAATCTCTTCCTCATTGATTGTTAATATTCCCTCCCAATCCAATTTTACTTTAATAGTGTTATATCCATAGAACTTCTGAAGTTTTAAAAATCATATTCATGTGCAACATAGGTTTTGGGAGCATATGCATTAAAGCAATTCCAATAAAAAATAAAATGATTCTTTTAGTTGTTTATAGATCATGTATATTAATTCCTTATTAGATGAATAACTGGAAAAGATTTTTCCTCCTACTCTGTGGGATATATGCTCTGCCAATGATGTTCCCTTTGATGTTCAGAAGATTTTAAGTTTTATATAAACCTATCTGTCAATCCTTGATATTATATTCTGGCATATTTTCATATTGGAGAAGCCGTTGCCTCTAGGGATAGCTTTGAGTATTTTCTCTATGATTTCCTTTACTGTTGTCAAAGTTTCAAGTCTTACATTAAGAACTTGATCCATTTAAAATTGATGCTTTTGTGTGCAAAGTGAGAGTAAGGAATTTACTTCCAGTCTTCAACATGTGCATATCCATTTTACCACACACTATTTTCTAAAAAGGCTGTCTAGTCTTCAACATATGTTTGGGTGCCTTATTTGAAAAACAGATGTCTGTGACTGCACGAGTTTGTTTCTAGACCCTTTATTTCATTGATCTACAAATTTATTTTTGTACTGATACCATGTTGTTTTGTTGCTATGGCTCTTTGGTGGGAATATAAATTATCCCAGCCACTAGAGAAATCAGTAGAAATTTCTTAGAAACTAAAACCAAACCTAGCATGTCATCCTGCTGTCCCACTCTTGAAATCAGTTAGCATTTAACAGAGAGAGTTGTACATTCGTGTTTATTGAGACACTATTCACAATATTTCCCACCAATGACTGCATAAATAAACAAAAGGTGGTATACAGATATTGGAGCATTATCAGCCCATAAATAATAATAAATTTATATCATTTACAGGAAAAATGGAACTTGAAACCATCATATCTAATGAATTAAACCAGGTTCCAAAAGACTATAACACCTATTTTCTCTCATATGCAAAAATATGAGTACTATAGACTGTTAGTAATGACCACCCTTAGAAAGAATTTGGAGAAGTAAATTGTTAGGAAGGTTAGGTTAAAATGTTTTTGTTTGTAGCTTTGGTGTAGAAAATCTTAGGGAACAATTTCGGGTTCAGAAAGACCTCATCTTCCCGTTATGGTTTAATAAAAACTTGTATGTATCTATGTGAACTTGGTCAGAGGTTTGCTCCATTCACAAGATGTGTGTGTGTGTATGTATGTATGTATGGGTGAAGTTGTTGGAGCTTGCTTGATGGAGCCTTGCTTTATCCACCAAGTGGGGTGTGTGTGTGTGTGTGTGTGTGTGTGTGTGTGTGTGTGTGTTTCCCCTCTTTTGTCGGCAACTCCAGAGAGTTTCTCACCAACCCGAAAGAGTATTTCCCCAGCCTCAGAGTGTTTTCCCCAGCCTCAGGGAGTATTTTGCCAGCCCCAGGCAATCAAATTTTGTTCGCTCAGGGAAAAGTCTGCTGAGTTATTAGTCATCAATTACATGCCCCATCACAGTTTACTGTGGATGTCAAAGCTGGCCTTTGCATCTTCTGAGCATCTCCTCACTATTTTCTCTTGTTTCTAAGAGACTGACTTTTACATTTCACATGTACATAAGATTGTACAACATTTGGCTTTATGTATCTGTTTTAATACTTTTTCCATAATGCCCTCCAGTTCCTGCTACACTGTTGATGTATATTAAGAAGTAATAGTCATTCATATTACTATGGCTTAGTTACTCCATAATCATCAATTTCCCCTAATAACCACAGCCAGTGCCATTAGTTCTCTAAGCTAGCATTCTACCTCCAAGCCAAGATCCCCATAAAAACTTGTGCATGTTCTAGTTGGTCCAGTTTCCTGACCAAGTTGCTCTGGGCCACATGCACTTCTCCTGTATCTAACCTATGGCATCTGGTCCTTCTTCCCCCCTTCTCTTCTTAATCTCAGGGTCATGTGCTTGCACCCTACATTGGGCACCATTTGTTGATGAATACTAAGAATTAATATTCATTCATATTACTAATAAGGCTTATTTACCCCCTAATCAACAATTTTCCTAATAACAACACATGGAGACTATGATTTATTCAAGGCTAAACACAGAGTTGAGCATAAAATTTAGTCTACTACTCTACTATCATTATCTTCCACCCATCCAAGTCCCCAATATTTGCTGTTATTCCAGAATTGTCCTTTCACCTCCCCTCCTTCTTCTCTCTTGTGATCTTCCTGGTGTTTCTCTGTCCTAGAAACCTGCCCACCTTTCCCCACCTACCTCTCTTCTCCCATTCCAGGCTGTTGGTTACTATATTCAGCCAATCAGGGATAGATTAGCAGGAAAGATTATAAATGTCATTTTGGGTATGTGAGTGTCTGCTTGTAAAGTACAGCAAGCAGACCTTGGGCAGAAAAATAATTAACATTAGAGTACATAGCACAGACCAACCACTAACACTACACTGTTTCAAATCACAAATTCTTCCTTTTTGAAAGAGTGGAGGGTATATAATATATATACATAAATATGTGTGTGTGTTCTTCTGTTCTATCATGACACTTTATTAGTTCTGTAGTTTGGCTGCTTTCAGCATCACTAAATTAATTTGGGAAGTCTCTTCAGTACTTTCAGATGCATTCCAAGTAGTGTGACTGTTGAATCATAAGGTCATTTTATTTTTAATTATGAGGAAACTTTCAACAGATTTTCTAAATGGGCTCCATTAGCTTACCTCCCTGCCATGAAAACCAGACATCTTTTTTTTAAATATTTATTTTTACTTCAGTTTACATCTCCATCACAGTGTCCTCTTTCCACACCTCCCAGTCCTGCCTCCCACTCTCTACCCCTTATCCCTTCCACAAAATGCAGAATTTCTTACCTTACTTAAATTTTCTTTCATGGCTTTCTATAAATCTTGGCCTATGTAAAAGGAAAGATATAGTATGCTTATACAAGTATTTTACTGGATTATCAGACCTATTTAGGGCACCTTAGATTATAATAGTAGTGAAAATGTAATTTTCTGGTTTGATTCAGTGATTTCTTTTATAGAACATGCTACAAACTCATTTGTGTCAATCATGAATACTATTACTGCACTTTCTTACTTTCCCAGTATATTGACTAATCTACTTTGGTTCACTCTGTCTTCAACAGTTCATAGAAATATCTTTCTTTTCAGTAGTTATACTCCATTTCTTGATTTAGCACTGTAGCCAACTTTAGGTGCACTCTTCCATAATATTAATGCAGCCACACCGTGTGTTACTCACCTCTATCCATCACTACTAGAATGAAATTCTATACATATCAGATATAACTCACCTTTCACCATGGCACTGTCTGTTGGCAGCTATCATTCTATTTTCTGTCTCTATAATTGGCAACCCGACATATCTCATGAGTGAAAGTATACAATAATTTCCTTTTGTATCTGACTTCTTTCACATAGTATCTTCAAGACTCATCAAGCTTGTTCCATGTCTTGGAGTTTCATTCATTTTGAAGGTTGAATAATATTCCATTATATATCCTACATTGTGTTTTTCCATTAATAAAATATGTGTTTGAGTTTGTCTACCATTTTTCTATTGTGAACAATTCTGACATGAACATGAATGTACAAATATCCCTTCAAGTCCTTGCTCTCATTTCTTTTCTATACAAAACTGAAATTGAAATTTTATTTCTCTTTGGCTAGAATTATGTAATTAGTAGTAGTGAAAACTCATGCCTTTGCCTTGTGTCTGACATCAGTGCCATATTTGTAATGTCTCAACACTTAAAGGATCTCACTGTAGGTCTTTGTTACATAACTACTATCACACTAAGAAAGAACTCTTTTATTCATAGTGAGAATGCTGATATACAGTTTTGAATTTTACTCAAATTGCCTTTGTCATTTCAGTTGAAATAACAGGGATTTCCCTTCTACTCATTAATTACCTGAATTAACTTTCAAAGATTGAACTTCTCTTGCAATTTATGAGAAGCTTTAATGGGGAATTGGCATTTTCCTGGAGTTAGTATGATAATATTCTCTTAGAATACTTGCACCTCTGTGTTAAAAAGCAATAGTTGACTCATAGCTTAATTTTCTTGGGCTTTCAACTGACTGATTTTCATATCATGATTACACTAACCTGATTAAGTTTGGCTGGGAAGTTTTCATTCTTTTCTATATTCTTGGAATGATTCACATAAACTATTGATTTCTTGAAGCTTTCACAGATCCAACTCATGAGACAACTAGATCTCCTGCCTCTGGCAACTTTAAACTAGTGGATGATGAGCTGCAATAAACATATGTAGATTCCTTAGTGGTTTAAATTTTCTTAGAAAAGTGTCCAGTTTATATTGTTTTCATTATTCATAGGATTTAGCTGTTCATGATATTATATATTTATTGTAGGTTTATTGAGTTATAGCTGACAATAACATTACATGTTTAATCACTATTTCATCTATTATTTGATAATTTTATTACAGTTATTGAAAGTAATTCTTATGTTTTCTCTTTATTTACATTATTAACATTTTAAAGGATTGTTTATACTTCATCAAAGAATTACAAGTTCTGTTTCTCATGGATATGATCCATGGGAACCTTGATTCATGTTCTTACATTTTCACTTTGTAGTCAAAGATAATGAATTTTCCTGAGTTCTTTACTTATATCTCCTAGAGAATAATAAGTAACTTTGATTGGCCATTGTACATATTTTTCATCTTTATTTAATTTATTTTATTTCTTTCTATTCAATAGCAATACGTTATTTTCTGTATATGTGATTTTAACATTTTCTGATATATGATCAAAGTTTTGTTTTATTATATACATCCTATGTTATTTATTTCTACTTTTTTCACTGTGGCTAATTACTTTAATGTTCTAGATTTATATTTTATTCACACTTTCTTGTAATCTCATATATAGTTAATTTTTATTAATTTTGCATATGCTCTGAAAAGAATGTAATTTCTCTGTTTAAATTGGAGTCAGTGTATATCCATTAATATATACACACATTATTATTTAAGTATAACTTTTATACTTTTGTCACTTGATGATTTTGATTTTTTTTTAAATTGTGAACTTTATTTACTATCCTGTATATTTGTGAGCAACTTCCTTTTTCTATTCATTCATCATTTATACACCTCAAAATAAAGGATTCGGTGCTAGAAGTTCTTCACACATAATTCTTTGTGAATTCTTCCATTCACTGATATTACATCTTTATCATTGTTTCACCTTTGTACTGATGAGTTTTCATCAACTTGACACAAATTAGAGTCACGTGGGAAGAGGCCACTTCAACTTTAGAGAGTTGCTTGTGTCTAATTTTATCTTTTGTATCTTTGAGTTGCCTAACAAAAAAATGTAAATTTCTTGCCAGGAAAAACTACTGTGAACCAAATACTTTTTCTATTGTGATAGGCATATAGAAATTCAAAATACTTGGGGATTTTGTCTGTTTTTTATTCTTTTTCTTTTTTCAATTAAATAAAACTTATTGGGTCCTCCATATCCAGTTTTGTAGATACTGTGGAGACAGATTTATTCATACACTCTGTGTCTTCAAACATCTTCTTAATGTAATAATGGGCAGATGGTACCTTACAACAAAATATTTCAGATAATGATGCTATTAAGAACATCTGTGAAGAAAGGGAAAAAAGTCACACAAGAGAAATTGGGAGTGGTGAAAGGCTACCCTACAGATATATATATGAAATAAACAACAAGAGAGGAATTGTGACACATAAGATACAAAATTTGTAATTTCCTACAAAAAATGCAAATCACTAAAACTGGTACAAGAAGAAACAGATAAATTCAGCAGGTCAAAAATACTTCAGTATTAACATGGTAATCAAAGATTTACTTTTCTATCTTGAAAACAAAAACATCACATCTGTATTACAAAGGAGCTCTACCAAACTTTAAATGATATTTGGTGGTGCAGGAGAGATGGCTCAGTGATTCTCTTGCAGAGAATCTGAGCTTGGTTCCCAGAAGTCATGTTAATGGCTCACAACTATCTCTTGATAGACATATGTAAACATGCAAAAACACCAGTCAACATAAGCATCTCATGTGTTTACCAATTCAGTAAGACGTCATAGTTATGCTGTACTAACAATTGCCATTAACTCTCTGTTACAATTGAAACTGCAACCTTGTTAACAATGATATTTATTAATAATGATAAATTGTTATATTAGGCCGGTGGAGCAACCAGCAGCCTGGTGGGAGACTGGCAGGCCTGACTTGCCTTAGAGGCCTGTAGGCCTGATGTGGCAGCCTGGCAGGGAAGCTGGTGGGACAACTGCTGAATACTTATTAATAACAATAAACTGTTATGTTAGGCCAGTGGAATTTCTGGTGGCCTGGAGGGGCAGCCTCTTGGGCTTGGTGGTAGGCCAGGAGGCCTGGATTGCCTTAGCTGGTGGCCTATGCCACAGACCCTTTTTTCCAAATAATTAAATGCACTAAGACTTTTAATGTTTCAACACTGAGGCCTTAGCTGGGGAGAGTCTCAAATGAAACTGAACCACCTAATCCCAGCCAGTCATGTGGCTTGCTATATCTTCAGGGCTCACAGAGCTCACACCTAGACATCCTGCTGCTCTGGAGACCTTGCAAGGAAGTTCCTCTGTGTAAAACCCAGGGTTCCTTTCATGCTCCCAGGAAATCCCACCTTCCTAAACTCTTTCTTCCCAGCTAATTGGCAATCAGTGACTTTTATTAACCAAGCAGAGTGCCTCAGAAAGGGTGTTAACCAGATCTCTGAGCACTGAAACCAGCCTCTGAAAATCACTGTATTAGACCTTCCTCTAACATACAATATCAAGTAATGAGCCACAACATTGACTTATAATTCCTTTAATACCCTCATGAACCATGCAAAGCAGCATCTTCACTTTAAATATGAGGAAGAAGACCAGGAGAGGTTAAGATAGTTGTTCAGTCACACAGCTTGTAACTGGAGGAGCCAATACTCAAATGCAAGGCTGGGAGGTATGTGAGAGTGTGATGTCACCTTCACAGTGTGGATTTTTGTAACATTAGCACTAACTGGGAGACTACTGTTGGAAACATAATGGTACATAGAAATACAGTTCGTATCATACAAGTACATTTCATGTACTTCATCCAAAGAACTCTTATAATTAGAAACATCATAACTTGAGGACTATTAAAGCCATACTGTGAAAGGAGATGTAACCTTGTTTGTGTGTTTATTTGTCTTTTTGTTTTTGAATTTCAGTATGTAGTTCCAGCTACTCTGGAGCTCCTTTAGAACAAGCCTTGAACTCACAGATCCATCTGGCCTAACTCTACCTCCTGAGTATTGGAATTAAACACGTGGGTTGACACATTTAGAGAAATGAAGTTTTTCTGAATTACTTTAAACATGAATATCATATAAAATATAGTCAGATTATACTTTACTAGAATAATTAAATGGACAGCCTAGGTTAAAAAGGGTAAAAGTTATAGTCTCACAGTTAATTTTTAAGTTGTTTAGGAATTTAAAGAATGTTCTAGGTCTAAAAAGATGGTTTTAAGTTGGTAATACAATTTAGGATGGAAATTTAGTTAGGTATAGAACTTTAAACTCATTGAGATAGATAGATAGATAGATAGATAGATAGATAGATAGATAGATAGATAATAGAATATTATTATTAGTTGCCAAATACATATGGGCTGGACATTGGGAACATATGTTATACCTTATACTTTTTGTAATTGTTCTAATTACAAATACACTAATTGTTCTTATTGTTTTGATTGTATTTATTGTTATTAGGAAAAGATTCTTTTTTGGAATAAAAGGGGGAGATATTGGCGGGGGGAAATACACCTTAAATTTTAAATAAAAAAGTTAAATGTGGTTTTAAAGGGACATTCTAGGAAATATGAGTTGAGTGATTGAACAAATGTTGAAAAAACAATCCCCTCACCTGGCAGATCTCAACCTCTCAAGTACTGCCTGTCTCAGAAGGTCAGAAAAGTCACCTGAAAGAAAAAAATAAAAAAGATAAAAGTCCAGAGAGTTCTAAATGGACACAATGATTTTGTCAGCCACACCATGAGACCAAAATTTATTTTACCCAGCCTTGTTAGACTTTGTCTCAAGTTGCCTGGATATCCTAAAATTATACAAATCCATGGAAACAAACATTCTGAGACTAGGAAAGTCACACTTAAGGGATGCTGCTAACAAGAGCAGAGGTGTTGGTGTAATGTATGTACATCAAAAATATCACCTTTGATGTTAGGATCTGGGAGGTCCACAAAAAGAAAACATCATTAGCCTCATGAAGTCCAACTTTCTAGGCTGGATTCTCAGGTCTCAATGACTCTTCTATAGACCTGGTAGTTTAGAGTCCTGATTTTTTTAAAACTTTTGCTATAATCAGAAATTGCCCATAATATACCTGAATAACTCCAGAGTTTTTCTGATGTTCACCTCCTGAACTCATCAAGTTCCCAGACTATTAAACTACGCAACACTTCTGGTCAACAGCTAAGCCATGTGCACTATTCTAGTCCCTGCTCTGACTACATCTGGGTGAGAGGGGTGTGGTGTAACCAAAGGCTGAAGCTGGCTACACCAATAATCATGGAGATTATCAATCAAACATCTGCCTATTCTACAACATGTAGGTGATGAAATATGATGTATGAGTAACCAAGAGACGAACAAAGGGAAAATAAACTCCATGTTGACAGAAGGTAAGTGCCGAGTAGATATACAGTCTTCAGGTACTAGAAGTTTAGTGAGATCCCTTCACTCAGAATACATAGTGACTTTCTGTAGGAGGAATTAAAAGAAGGCACCTGAAAGTCAGGAGCAAGCATCATTTCACCTATGCTGCTACTCTGTCCCTGATCCTTTGTACTCATGGGAAATTTCTGATAACAGTCTCTCTGGTTCCTTGTCCTTAGGATAAGAACTCTTCTTTGTTCTTCAAAAGCCTACATCTAAGATTAAAATCCTGATGTGAAAGATGAGCCCTAATGTCCTTCTATCAACTAATGAAGTGTCTTTGATATCAACTCCCGAATGCCTGCTTATCTAACCCTCTTTTTCTATTACTGAATTCTGAAAGATACTATTGGGATGCCCACACTAAATTGCCCAAAACCCGCTGTTTGGCATGGTTTTAACTAAGCTACTGCCATTTGTTCTTCACTGTGCTTCATCCTTTATCCACTACATCACTAAGAACGACTTCTACTGAGTGGGACTGATCTGTCAGGGCCCCCCACACTGGAGGAGGAGGAGGAGGATAGATGTGAGAAGAAGTAGAAGCTGAAAGGGTGGGACTGAGAGGGGAGGAGGGAGGAGACTGTGATCAAGATGTAACTTGAATTAATAAATTAATGTCATTTTTAAAAAGAACCACTTCTAGAAACATCTCTTCCTTCAGTACCTCTGACAATGCTTTAATTTGAGACTTCATTATCTCTTCTCCTTCATTTAAATGGTCTATGTCCAACTAATCTTCCAGCCCTATGCCTAAAAGTTATTTTTTATGGAAAACATCTGATCTTGTCACTGTTCCACTTTGAAAAACCTTCCATTGCTACCCAATATAAATAAGCTAATATCCACATCAGATAATAGCCATATGACTTCACCTGGCATTGGAGGCTTTCTTATATGGTCTTTCAGGTTAAAACCCCTGCTCTTTTACATTATACTTCATTTGTTTTATTTTATTTTCATATATATGGATGTTTTGCTTGCTTGTATGTCTGTGTACCACATGTATGCCTGGTGCTTGCTATTACCAGAAGAAGGTGGCAAGTCTCCTGAAACTATAAGTACTAATGATTGTGGTTGCCATGTGAATATTGGGACTAGAACCTGGGTCGCATGGAGAAGCATTCAGTGCTCTTAACCACACAGCCATCTCTCCAGCCTCCCACAAACTGATCCTTTTAACCTTAGACCACACATCACCTCCTCTTGACCTCTAAACAGTGTGTTTCTTTCTTACCACTTGTATTCATCTACAGATACCTTTATTAAATAATACTGCTTACACTTCTGATGTCCTCATTCATTTTGAACTCTTGGAGGATAGAGAGTGTGACTCCCTCATTTATAGTCCT
Organism: Lophiomys imhausi; assembly: GCA_907164525.1. Classification (NCBI taxonomy): domain Eukaryota; kingdom Metazoa; phylum Chordata; class Mammalia; order Rodentia; family Muridae; genus Lophiomys; species Lophiomys imhausi. The sequence goes on along the minus strand of CAJQZJ010000522.1, from coordinate 831,182 downwards.
GTGACAAGCATAGTGATGGACAAGTTGTAAGCTGGCAATACATGTCTGTTGAATAAGTGAATTACCCCTGATTTTGTGACTGACTTATCTCCATCTGATGTTCCCTCAGTCCCCTGCAAAAAGTCCCTCTCAAAAATATATTCTTACATATCTGTCTATCTACTTATCTTTCTCCTAGTTTCTATCTATACCATCAGAATATGTTCAAGGGAAGAGACAAAAGGAGTGTGGGAGCATATTTCAAATTCCACCTCCTTGATCTTCCACATTCTCCTGTGATTAGTGAACTATGATAGACTCTGTCTGAACAGATAACATTGCTAAGGCCTCAAAAGTTGCTATAGCATCTTCATCCTGGCTAAATTATTTTCTTCAATATTCTGATGCTTCATCATTGTCACCAGCCCTCATTGTTTGCTTCTGTAAGACATGGCATGCTGAGTGGTCTGTTTGTGATTGATGATGATGATGATGATGATGATGATGATGATGATGACACTCTTTGCTGATACAGTCACCCAAAGACTTCAAAATTGTATGATTCAAAAATCAAGTAATGAGAGTTTCTCTCCTTAACTGTACAGCACAGGATAATCATTTAATATTTTTCTCTTATTTTATCCTTGTTCCAAAAAAATACTTAACACAGGAAAGAGGAGAGGAGAGGATAGGAAGATAAAGGAAGAGAAGGGAGGGGAGTGAAGAGGTGAAAGGGAGCAGAGGGGAGGGGAAGAAAAGGGAAGGAAGGGACAAGACAGGGTAGGACAGGGGAGGGCAGGGGAAGGCATGGGAGGGCAGGAGAGGACAAGAGAGGAGGAAAACTGGAGGCAAATTGAAAATCTTACTTGAGATCAATATTAATTTCTTCTACCAATGTCCTGAAAAATTCAAGCATCAAACAGAGATGTATTCAGTTACTTTTCTTCTCCAGGACTGAACTGTCAAGCAGGAAAATCAGCTTCTACTATGCCAAGGAACTCAAGAGAATATTGACCTAGGAAAATTCTAACCCCAAAAGAGTACCTCCCAGGAGATGACTACAACTCCTGTAGGAAATCATTTAACCACAAATTCCAACTCCCCTTTACTCCTACAGAATCAGTCACACATCTTAAAGGGCTGATCCCTGGAATCGTGACAACCTGACCCACATCAGCAGCCCAGAGGCCATATGGCAACATACATCTTTCTAGCCTACTGGATAGAGAAAGGGAGGGACAACCAAGTGAATGATTGTGATTGAAATCCTATAATTTATGATTTGTCAATAACTCTTGCCTTTGCGAGAGTTCGCTTCACCCCTTAACAAATATTAGCAGCTTTAATATGTATATATGTATATATTATATATTAATATATATAATCTATATATTGCATATATATTTAATAAATATATTAAAGTTAGGTGTATACCTAAGACATCTCTGAAACCAATCACTTGTGTGGTAATAATAAGATAAAGAATAGGGACTCTCTGGAGATATCAATATTCCCTATATCAGAACTCATGGATCTCCAGACAATATTATTAAAGACTTCAAGAGAAAAATCCTTTGTTTCTAAAGTTTAAAAACTAGTGTGTAAATGGGATCGGCTATGCAGGAATGAACTGCGTCAGAAGTTGGGGAATCCAAGTACTTTTTTTCACAGCACAAAGTGACATTGTTGGATGTGTTCCTCCTGCAGTCACTAAACCACACTGATCATACAGCCACTGAGTTTTTGATTAATCAAATCACAGAAAAACATTTTCTTGAATTACAGAGAAATATCTCTTAGGATGAAAATGGGTTTTATCATCCATGTACCCACATTCCCACACTTAACTCCTTCAAAAAATCCCTGTCTTAGGCTTATTTCTTAACAAGAGATGCAATCTGACTCATTGTAAAGAGGAGGTAGGATGAAATTCCTGGATTACAGTCAAGGGTCTTTACTCTTATATGTAACAGTCATACAATACTAGAACTTCTGGTCGTCACCCACAGTGTGAACAAGCTAGATTATCTCATGGGCAAGAAAGGTCTCATCTAGTTCAAGTCACCTACACAGTAATAAGGAACTGCCATCTCCAAAACTAATTACTGTAACATTTGAACAATCCTGATAATGAAAAATCTTTTCTTAGATGAAATTCTCACTTGTGTACCTGAGCTCTACCTACTCTAGCACTGTGCGACTTGAGCAAAACCTTTCCTCTGTGTGATAGCCATCCACATAACTGAAGACAGTGTGCCATCCCTCCATAGCTAGTAGAGCCATATATCCACCTAAGCCTTTTCTCTTTACTACTTTTCCACCTAATCATGGCATTTGTTTCCCTTAGAATACATATCAAGTTGCCCATAGCCTTATTGAAATGTGATAACCAGAAACGAACAAAATACTACAGAAATAATCTGATAAATGTCAAATAAAGGAACCACCATGGACTTTGTTCTGGCTTCTTTTAAAGTAGCCTACCATTGCACTCTAAAGGCAGTCATATCATTGCAACCATCCACCATTACAACAAAACTTCTTTCCTTGTGAATCTGCAATGTCTTTACGAAGTTTAATTTAGAACCAAAGTCAGGTTTTTTTACTTTTATTTCTGTAAAACTCATTTTGTAACATTTCAACTATTGATACTTCATGCTAAAAAAAATCTGTTTGAGTCTTCTAAAAATATCTGCCATCTTTTTGCATATTCATCCAAGTTATTGATGAAACACATTAACTATAACATAGTTTTAAACATCCATCCTGGAACATACCAGCACACTGATATGAATGTTCAGTGTTTGGGTCTTCTGACCACTAAAATACCATGTCTTTGGGTGCTCGTCCGTGTCATTCTTCATACTTTTCTCTCATCCACAATAATCTAGTCTTTCTGTTGCTTTTGCAGTGATTTCCACAGATTAATTTGCTCAGGACTTGAGAGAACTTGTTAGGAAAATGAGAACTATAAATAAAACTTGTAAAAAAAGGAGGAAAATTCCAAGCAGTATGAGATGGTGGAAATAGGAGCCTGAGTGACCAGAGGTTGAGTCCTTCTTGCTCACCTTAATACTATCAGTTCTCTCATCTCTGAAACTGGAATAATAATAATGACCTCATAGGGTTGCTCTGAGGCTAAGAAGTAATGTATTGAAAAATCTTAGCACATTCTTATCACATAGTGAGTACACAATAGAGATTAGTCTTATGATTAGCATTGTTACACTATGTTAAGACACAATAGCTACTGGCACACAAAGACAATTACACCCAAAAATTTAAAAAAGAAGACCTGTATTCTGTGAGTTCTAACTGATATTTAAAATGAAAAATGCCAGTAGTCTACAGAAATTAGGAATGAGGGCATTAAACATTATAAAGGGGATTAAATATTGCATTTTTAAATCTAAACAATATTGGCAAGTCCCGTTTTTGAATCTTATTTGCTCATGTTTCACACATAGTTAACAGGACCCATAAAAACAAAAGAGGATCCAGACACAGTCAGTGTCAAAATGAAAAGGAACAGAAATTTGAGGATAGGGCACCGACACATAAATAATTAGTTAAAATAAAACATACATTTTGCAAATGGTAAATATAAAGTGTGTGAGAAATGGAAACTTATCTGGAGATGACAAATAAGGTTCTATGCACAAGATGATGATCCAAGAGGGCTGTAAGGGTGACTGAAGTTAAAACTGAAGGAGTCTCATATAGTCAGGATGACATGCATAGATTTCTTGCAGGATTGACTTCTTTAACATAATTTTTCCACAATGTTTGTGGAGTAAGAGATGAGCTTGAAAGATGTTAATGCAGGTATAATTGTGAAGAAGCTTTTATATCAAGTAAAGGGATTTAGATCCTCCCCACCACAAGCTAACTCTCCCCAGGGCAGCCCAAGATCAGACCCCAGGTGAAGAAAAGAATCCCCAGCTGACCAGCAGTCACCTGACAGCCCCAGGCATGCCACATCTTAGCACATCCTTATCACATATCAAGTACACAATAGAGATTAATCTTATGATTACCATTGTTACACCATGTTAAGACACAAAAGCTACTGGCACACAAAGACAATTACACCCAAAAATCTTAAAAAGAAGACCTGTCATCTTCAGGCAAGGCACCAACACAGAGAATGAAATTACAAACTGAATGTATAAGTTGTGATATTCATTACAAAAACCCAAATGACAGGTATGTTACAGTTCAAAACTGAAAATTATCAGACAAGAGATGTAGAATAGGCCTGCATAAAAAATATGTCTATAAACAATAAACTTTATGTGACATAAGCATGGGAGATCGTAAAAAGGGAAAAAGTTAAAAATGACTTAGACTAGCTTAAGGTGTTTAATGGAAAGAGATGTCATTAATCAATGTACAGACTTCTGGAAAACAGGGTATTTTGGTAGGAGATACAACAGAGTTCAATTTTAAACAATTTTAAAAATTGTTTAAAACATATAGGAGTCCCCTGTATGTTTTTAGGAATAAAAGAAATAATAGTTTACTCACTCTTCCTCACATACCCATCTACACCTGTCATAAAGCTCCAAATGTGGGTTGTATGGAGGGGTGCCTCAGTGCAATAACCTTGAACATGGAAGACTAATGGGTTTTGGCCAATAAACTTGAATTACTATTGTTCAAAACTTCTAACTCCAGAATTCACATTCTTGTTCTATTTTGAAAAATCAAAATTAATGTGACTATCTTTTCCCCAATTATCATAGAATCAATATACATCTCATATTAAGTTCTCTTATTATCCAGATATGACATTCATGACAAAAAGGGACATATATATATATATACTTGCATATATAATAGATAGATACATAGCATTGTTCTAGAAACAAAGAAGGATCAATTTACACTTATTAGGTTAAACATAGGCATGGGCCCTGCACACATGAACCTTTAATAAAGACACTTTCAGAAAATAACCAATGCCATAGGACTTATGTAAATCCAAATTTAGAGCTTGCTAAAGCAAGTACACATGAGTACGTGAGGAAGTTGGGAAGTAAACACATGTCATTGGAGAAATAGAGGTGGGGATATGGGTGGATCTGGGTTTGGTTAAGAATGAATCAGCCCATCCCACAGAGGGTGGCTCCTCCCTGAATGGACTTACTGTATAAAAAGGCCACTCACTCAGACTGCAGTACCCAGCAAGCTCCTTCAGCTGCATTCTATTCACTCTTCCAAACAAGGTAAGGGGGAATATATTTAACTTTGCCAGATTACTGTTAAGATAGGTAGACATCTGTATAAATATCTATTCTTAGGCAGAAGGTCTAAATATTTAGTTTTTTACTTACTTTTATTGAAATGTCACTATCATTGAAATGTTAATATATTATATAATATATTACATATTAGTATTTATTATTTCATTTTATTGTATAATATATAATTATAGTACCAATGTTATATATGATATATTATATATAATATAAAATGCTTATATATATTCATATTATATATTCATATATATCTTTCAATCTTTCTTATTGTTGAACCTACCAACAAGCTTTTTTTCTGGATGATAATCTACTTAACCCAGAACCACTTACTAAATAGGCTATCTATCCTCTGCTCAGGAGATTTCCCATGGACGGATTAGGACCTGAGTTCAACCCCAGAAATTATGTAAGACAGCCTGGCATGGAGGTGCATGCTTGTATTCAATGCTGGGAAGGTAGACAAAAACAAACAGATCCTGGGGCTCACTGGTTAGCTAGCCTAGTCTATTCAGTGCTCCCCCAATTATTCTATTTCCAAACTTAACTAATTGGTTTTCTGACATTAAGGCAGATGAATTTGGGGGATAAAATTTGCTTAGATTTGACATTAGCTTGTATATTATTATTTGTATCACACTGGGTTCTGTTTGCCAATTTTTCTTTCATATTTTGCATGTGCATTTACTAAATAAATAATATTTTGTTTCATGTAATATGGTACCGAGGTCATGCTAGATTCACAAATAGGTGTTTTTCTTTTTTTTATAATTTATTTTTTATTTCTTCAAGTTACATCTCAATCACAATCCCCTCCCTACTCCCCCCTCCAGTCCCACCCTTCCACCCTCCTCCCCCTCAGCCCCACCATCCTCTTCCCTTCTTTTTTTTTTTTTTAGTTTAAAGTATTTCTTTTTCCCCCCAACAGCTCTCCCTTTCAGTCCAAAAAATGGTTCTTTTTCTTATAACTATCTTTTTTCATTCTTTATAGAAGTCTCTATGATGTTAGTACGATTTCTTTCCTAGACCTTTAATAGAACCCACCACTGAAGGCATTTGACTAACACCTTCTCCCCCTGGAACTATATTCATTTAATAAGCAATTATCTTAATAAGCAGAGGGTTATATACACTTAATATGTAGGGCTTGTTTTGTTTAGGTAAGAAGTGTATTTCTAGAAATGTCTGTTTCACCTACACTCCAAACTGACTCCAACACAGGCTTTCACACTGTGCTCCCATTACTTTTCTAACATTTGTGGCATCTACGGCAATGTCTTCTTTGTCCCTTTATGATACTGGTTATTCATGATTTCTTTCTTTTTTGACTAATTTTGTGGAGTTGTTGGCTTTATTAGATATGTTCTGGGTGGAACATTCTTTGTTGCTTCTCTTAGTTTCCAATTTCATTAATGCCAGTTACCTTTATTATTTTGTTCATTATACTGTCTGCCTTAATTTCTTGTTTTCATTCAAACTTCTTGAGAAAAAAATCTGAAGTTATTGATTATTTGAAGTTATTGATTATTATTATTGAATTTGAATATATTGATTATTATCCTCTCTTAAAGAAAGTATTCATTTAAGCCATAAAACTTCACTAGGCCTGGAGTTAATAATCCAACCATTTTTTTAGGTTGAATAACTCAACCTATTGTATGGCTGAAAGATATTAATATTATCACTTTATTATATCAATATCCACTAAAACTTCCTCATATATTTATCCTTTTAATTATTCCTCATTCTTTAATGCTTCTATGTGTTTCTAAGGAAGTTTATCCTTTATTTTTTTCATTATAGATTCTGACTCATCATGAGTTCTTTTCCAGGTTGATTATAAACCACAATAAACTACCATGATCTTTATAGATCTGCAGTAACAGCAACACACACACACACACACACACACACACACACACACACACACACACCAGCTACCATTGTTTTGAAAAGAAGGATTAATCCAAAACAATCAACTAACCTATTGAGCAAAGTAATAATTTAGCAAATAATCAATTTGATCATTTTCTAACAGAAATTATCATTCTATTACAGTAAGAGTAAAATGCAGCCATGTTCCACTAGTTATAAGATCATTCTACCTAAGCAATGTCTATATCTCTCACTTTTGCTTGCATTGATTATGGATTTATTTTCCCTGTCATTTTGAATGCTTCCTAAGGCTTAAATTTAATTCTGTGAGTGGATAATCATAACTTGCTAAACTATATAGTCAAATAAATCACAGCAAAAATTAGCAAACACATTTCAATTTATCCAAAACTCAAAAGCCCATAATGCTTTAGGTCAGATTAATATAATCATATTTGATATATTTATGTTACCTATAGTATTTTAGTTTGGCCCATGATGAAAGTCTAAAAGTTATCATTGTATTGTTTTTATGTAATACTTATTTCATTTATTGATGGGCTTATAATTTTCTGATCACTGAGGAGATAAGCAACTAAGCATTTTATTACAAGGCCAGACAGACCAGTGAATTCACCGACGGAGAATAACTTGCCTAGAGCACGCTGAGGTGTAGGAGTTTAAGAAGTTAGTATTGCGACTCCATTCAAAGCCCTCAAATAGACAGTCAGTTAACAAAGTTACTCCATATTTTACTCTGGAGATATTAGGGGAAAGTTGTTCATGAGCAAGTTTCATTTCAAAAGTACATTCTTTAAATAATACTATGGGTTCAAAATATAAATCATTTCAATAATAAATACAATCTATAAAGAATAAAGAAGAAACAGATTCTGTTACACTTTTCTAGGTACATATACACTACTGGAAGATGTCCACTCTCCTGGAAAACATCACTGGCATGATTGAAATATTTCAGCAATACTCAAACAACGATAAGGAGAAAGACACACTAAGCAAAAACGAGCTGAAGGAACTTCTGGAAGGAGAATTACGGGCAGTCTTGAAGGTGAGAAACATAAAAAAGAGCCAGAAACACAGTAACTTTTGTTCCTTACCAATAATCAAATCAAAGACAAAATAAAAGCCTTTTAAAGTAATAAATGTATAAAAGAAATAGCCAAGATTCAGAAGAGATATAATTTCTTTAGATCACTTTAAATGAGTACCTATATGTTATTGACACTTTAGAGATAACACATGCAAAAGACAAATACTATCAATATTTAATTACCAAAAAAATGCTAGTGATTAATTTTGCATAGTATTTTCTCCAAAATTAAGAATGTTGCAGGAGTATATTTAGAATAAAATATGAAATTATTACTAATGAATGGAGGAAAAGGGTAATAGTCATATCATAGTCATGATTTATAACCTGGTATTTAAAAATAATTCATGTACTACTAACATTTTTGAGAAATGAATGAAAGAGCATAGAAATATTACAAAAATTGTAAGTGACTTTGGAACTTTTGTTCCAAAACACTATCAGTTTATAATGCATTTGAATTGTACCTTTGAAATTAGTTGATATAAAGACATATCTCTCTACCCTTTGTACAGAATCCAGATGACCAAGACATTGCAGAAGTCTTCATGCAAATGCTAGACGTAGATCACGATGAAAAAATAGACTTCACTGAGTATTTACTGATGGTGTTAAAGTTGGCACAGGCATATTACCAGTCATCCCAGAAGAAACAACTTCAAACAACTGGATCAAAAAAGAGCAGAAGTAAACATGCTTATGAAGGACTATCAGAGGACAGAGAGGAAGCAGAAGAAGGAAGACACAAACATGGAAGAAGGGGAGGAAAGGAAAAAAGTGACAGAGCAAAAAGTACAAGAGGAAGAGAGGAGAAAAGGCGATCAAGCAGCAGGAATAAGAGAAGTGAAAATAATACACAAACAGACAAAGAAAAACATAGGCACCATCATGACTCAGCAGGAAAGCAACAGGGAGGATCAAATTCTACAGAAAGAAGAGAAAGCAGAGGAAAAAAACAAGGGCATTCAAAAGAAACTAGAGCAAGAACAAAAAATCTGGGGGAAAATGGCATTTCAAGAAATCAAGAAGACTTGGAAAACTATAGTGAATGTTACTACACATCAGAAGATAGCGAAATAGAAAACTTAGAAATCAAAACAATCCCAAGACACTACTATGCCAGCCACAAGAAGATTCCAACAACAATGTACTCCTCCCAGACACAGGCTGGCTCCTCCCGAGGAAGGTCCGCATCAGGTGCCAGAGAGGGCCAGGGGTCCCGCAGAGAACCCGCAGCGGACTCCCCTGGGCGCTCGGGGTCACGGCAAGGCCGGGTAGGCTCCCAGCCCTCCGAAGGCCAGGCACACCGCAGAGGCCCAGCAGCAAGCAGGGAGCCCTCTGAGGGTCGCCAGGCCTCTGCAGACAGCCCAAGGCGCTCAGGCTCCTCTCGGGCAAGAGAGTCCTCCCCACCTCAAGCTGACTCTCCCCGGGGCAGCCCAAGATCAGGCACCAGAGGAAGACCCCGAGCGGACAGCGCCAGCCAGGCCAGTGACAGCGAAGGCCACTCCGAGGTGGAGACCAGGCGCGGGCCGGCCACTTCGTCCAGCAGGAGGAG
>CAJQZJ010000522.1:807821-821394 GCA_907164525.1 Lophiomys imhausi | reverse complement strand
CTCCGAGGTGGAGACCAGGCGCGGGCCGGCCACTTCGTCCAGCAGGAAGAGGGGTTCCTCCTCTGTGTTTGCCTAGGCTTCAGCTAGGGGGCAGGCATGTCTTCATTCAAGTTATACCTCCAAATTTCTCAAGTTTTATCTATTAGGGTTTCATCATTAATTTCACTGAAATGTAATATTCAACAACAACCAAGATAAATATTTGAAATCATGTGTAAGTATATTTCTTTTCCTATAATTTTGGTGATCTTAATTTCATTTTTTTGTGAAAACTCTATATTTTCCTTATTTGGCTTATAATGTCTTCTATAAAATATTAGTATATATCAATATTTGTTTGGTAGATTTTTCCTTGTGTTGGACATTATGATTTTTAGTGTATGAGTATTTGGTGTAAACCTTTGTCTGTCCTCCTTAAAATATTTTATTTTCGATCCACTGAAAACTGGATATTTTTTTTTCACCAAATTTGACAATGCCAAAAAATCAAGATTGGATTTTTGGAGACCAAAGTCTGCTGTTGGGTGTCAGAATGTATATCTCTTTTACTCTATAGAATTTGTCTGTTTTTCTGCAATCTGTGAAGTCACATTGGTCATACTGAGTTCTACATAGTAAACTGCATAATAATTGAAATAAACAATTGATCATCTAATACATGTGTCTTTCCATCTTTTTTCTCATAAATTTGGGGACTTCTTTTATATGCCAGAACTGCATCTTTAAAACATAGAAAATATAGATGATCATATAGCAGTCTCTACTGTACAGTTATTAAGATAATTTTATAATATATTTCTTCAATGAAATCATTGTTCCATACTGTCATCTTACTAAAATGTGACTTTTTTGTGGCCCTCTGGTCTATAGTAATGACACTGAGACTTATTATATTTAGTATTATCTTAGGCACTATAGCTGGGCAGATTCTTAACTCTTCTAACCCAACAATGTAATGGCCTCACCTATATCCCACTACTTACCCCTTTTACTCTCAGTCTCAGTACTAGCACTTGTTTCTTCCTCTGTTTCTAGTTGTTCATTCTTATCACCTGAGCTTCCTCCCCAGTGTCTGTATCTCTTCTGAAAGTCCTGCCTATTCTCTCCTGCCTTTTGTATCAGTCATTCAGGTCTTTATTTAACCAATCAAAAGGTGATGGAGAGCAAATTTTACAAAATGCTGCACCTGGAGATGCTTTATAAAAATTATAATACCAAAGTCAGGCCTGTGCATAACTCTCTGGGTACAGAAATCAGTATTTCAATAACACAAAGACAATCTTTACATGGTACATGTAAAGATCATCTCAACACCTTACAAAGAAAAATAGGTTTTTTTAATACGAGATCACTTACCCTTGTAGTAGTTATCTTTGTCAAACCAAGATCACAAACAGGAACCATTGAAATCTCTTCATTTTAAAGAATATAATACTTAATTTCTAGTGGCAACTAGTGGGAACAGAAACATGATCTCGAAGTACATTTACAGAGGGAGGGAATGAAGCAAAGTGCCTTCTGTCCTGGCAGAAAACAGTCATCATTATCATTAGAAGTCAGTGAGGAAAAGAAAAGAATCAAGTAAGATATCTACAAAGTTCTTTCATTCAACGGAACATCTTTCATAGAACAAATAACTCATTTCAAGATAGTAAACAGATACTAAGTCTCCAAATTCTGAATTTAGTGCTTTTGTGAGAAATATATATATCAAAACTGCTTTTCTTGAAATTTTACTTAAATAAACCAAGCTTAAGCAATTCTGACTGTCCAAATTTAAATGGTTTTAAGTGGGGACAGGGATTGAATGGAAGCAACAAGCAAATGCCTTCTTGTTAGCCTTGGATTTGTGTTTATGTTGGCATCCACATGTTAGCCCCTGAGGGGTAGTTACTTCCCTCCATGAAATGTTGTTCCCCTATAAAACTATTAAACCTCATATTCCTTAAGATCCCAGATCTTATAACTCAGCAATGCTGCTGTAGACAGACACAGGATATCTCTCCAAGTTTTTTTTAAGCTCCTTCAGGCAGCCCTTCTCTATAGTTAGTTAGGGCCTACACATGGGGTTAGGAGTAATAGCCATGAATTAACAGCATAGACCTGGTTTAATCAAGGTGGATATATTCATGGACCTCATAACAGAGACAGATAGATATGTGTTCTCTATTAAAAAAAAAACAACTTTACATTTTGGAAGGCCCCACAGCCAACTGAAATTGTGTTCTTTGTATCCCTGCCCACTCAAAGACAGAATTACAAAAATATCCTTTTTGTCCAGTGACCGAAAATCAGTTTACCCAAAAAGATGAAACAATGTTTACTGGTTCTCTGTCCTTTTGTTCCCTCATGAAACTTTTCCCCAATTTTCAGATGATTGACTCTCATAACTAAATGAGCAGGGCCACAAAGACCCAGTGGGTACATGGAAAACACTTATAATTGGGTCTGGCACATAATAATCAATAGGTGTTTGTCATTATGGTAATGTTTTAAGCATTGGTTAAATAAGAAGATGAAGAATAAAATATTAAGAAAAATATACCATTAAAGGTCTGACAATAGTTAATTAGAAATACACAGAGGTTACAAGATTTGAAACTTGGGAACATGTAGCTCAGTAGTAGAGTTTCTAACATGTATAAGCCCTGAGTTTAATCCCCAGCACAAGAAAGCAAGAACAAAAACAAACAAAATATAAATTTACCTGAAGATCATTTCTTTGTGCTAAGTATGGTGGTGCTTGCCTGTAATTCTAATAATTTAGAGGGAGGCAGAAGCACAAATTTAGTGTGTTCAAAGCTAGTCTGGACTATATTGCAAAGGTCGAGGCCATACATACATATCCTGCCACAAGTAAAAAAGAATAAATATTTCTAACCTAATTATGTCTTTCAGGTCATACTTCTATCACTAAGAAATATGGTCAACATTCAAATATCCCAGAAAAAATGAAATGAAGAAATGAATATAGTCATTACTTTGGTATCTTAAAATCTATGTTACTAAGAAGAGCCATTTTTATAGAGAGACATAATATAAAGAAATTATTGGAAGGGGTAGAAATGAATGATTTACCATGGACCAGACACAATAAATATAAACTACTCCTGTGAGGAAGAAGCGCACTGCTTTCTAACCAAATCATTCAGGTTTTACACATCCATAAGGTGCTGGCCTGTCTGGATTTGTGGGGTGAGGGCTGGGAATACAGTCTTCAGGAGATACCTTTTGAGAAATTACAAGAGACCAGATCATGGAAGGAACATCTCGAAAGCCAGAGTTCAAGACTGGACTTCCCCTCTCCAGTTTTTTGAAGAATAAATAGCAAATTAAAGTCATTCATTTTAAGTATACAATGAAATGCTTTTTGTTTGTTTGTTTGCTTGTTTGTTGATTTTTTTTACATCCCAATTGTAGCCCCCTCCTCTGGATCCTGAACTCCTGCCTCCTTTCCTCATATTCCCTCCCCTTCTCCTCAGAAAATGGAAGCTCCCATCCCCTCATACCATGCCACTCCAGCACACCAAGTCTCATCAGGTCTGATTACTTCTTCTTCCACTGAAGCCAGGCACTACAGCCCCATTAAGGGGAAGAGATAAAAAAGCAGTTATGAGAGTCCTTGCCAAAGACAGCCCTCACCCCACTACTAGTGGACCCACAGGATGACCAAGCTGCCTATCAATTACATATGTACAAGGGGCCTAGATCCCATTCATCCATGCCCTTTGATTCATTCTCTGTGAGCCTCCATGGGCATAATTTAGTTTTCTCTGTTGGTCTTCATGTGGAGTTCTTGTCACCTCCAGGTCTTTATATCCCTCCCCCCAGTCTTCTACAAGACACCCCATGTTCTGCCTAAGACTTGGCAGTAAATCATAGCCTCTTTGAATCCTCTGATCCATGAAGTTTCTAAGAAGTCAGTTATGCTATGTTCCTGTCTGTAAACATGGTAGAGTATCATTAGTAGTGAGAACAGTTGGCTCTCTCTTCCTTGTGGTGGTTCTCAGGTAAGCCCTGTCATTGATTGGACATTCCTTCTATCTCTGATACATCTTTATCCCTTAACATCTTTTATACACGGTAAATTTTGGGTTGAAGGTTTTGTGGGCGGATTGATGTTCCTCTCACTCCCCTAGAAGTCCTACCTAGCTAGAAGGAGGCTTTGCCAGTCTCCATATCTATACCCTGCTTCTAGGAGTCTCAACTAGAATCAACCCTGCTTCTTCCCAAGGGCCTACCCTGTCACCAGTTTCCAGCTTGTCTCAGAGATGTTCCCACCTCAGTTTCCCACCTTTCACCCAGCGCTCTCATCTCCTGCTCCTGCTGTCCCCACAAGTGATTCCCACCTCCTTTCTCTCCTCCCTCCCTCTCCTACCCAGTTTCACTCTTCATCCACTTCCACAATATATTCTATTTCCCCTTCTGAGTGAGATTCTAGCATCCTCCCTTAGGGCCTCTTAGTTCCTTAGCTTCATTGTGTCTGTGGATTATAGTATGGTTGTTCTGTACTAAATGGCTAGTATACGATTTTGAGTGAGTACATACCATGTTTGTCTTTTTGTATCTGGGTTACCTCACTCAGGATGATCTTTTCTAGTTCTATCAGTTTGCCTGTGAAACTTAGGATTTCCTTCTTTTGGATAGCTGGGTAGTAATCCATTGTGGGAATGTACTACATTTTCTTTATTTATTCTTCAGTTGGGGGACATCTAGGTTATTTCCAGTTTCTGGCTATTATGAAGTTGCAATGAATATAGTTGGGCAAATGTCTGTGTAGTATGGCGAGGCAAGGCATCTTTTGGATATATGCCCAGGAGTAGTATATGTGAGTCTTGAGGAAGAACTATTCCCAGTTATCTGAGAAACTGCCAGATTGATTTCCTAAGGGTTGTACATGTTTACACTCCCACTAGCAATGGAGGAATCTTACTTACTCTTTCTCAATATCCTTGCCAGCATATGCTGTCCCTTTAGTTTTTGATCTTATACATTCTGACCAGTGTGAGGTGGAATCTCAGAGTTGTTTTGAGTTGCACTTCCCTGATGTCTAAGAAGGTTGAGCATTTCCTTAAGTGTTTCTCACCATTTGAGTTTCTTCTGTTGAGAATTCTCAGTTTAGCTCTGAACTCTATTTTCAAATTGGATTATTTGGTTTGTTGATGCTTACTTTTTTGAGTTTTCTATACATTTCAAATATTAGCACTCTATTGTAGAAATAATTAATTAAATTATATTGGGCACCATTTGTAGAATTTTTGTAGAATTAATTAATCTTATTAATTACCAGTATTTATATTATATTTAATTGGTTGTGGGTGTTAACCCTTAACCAGCCATTATAAATGAGCACACAGACACTACATGGATTTTAACAAGACTTGGCCTGGATTGAGTAATCTTAGTCCATCTAAGATAGCTCATAATTCTATTACCCAAATTATGACTCCATATATACACACACTCCCTGGACTGTTATTCTTCACACTATGCTGATGTTCCAGGCCACATGGAATGACATTCTTTTCAATAACCCATAGTGTGTATCCTCCTTCCTGCTCCAGCTGCTTGTCCTGGAGGCTTCTCCTTCCAATGAAACTCTTTGCTTCAGAATCCTGAGCATCTTATTCCTGCCTACCTCTATCTTTGCCCAATATCAGGCCTTAGCATTTATTCAACCAATCAGAGACAATGTAAGTAACAGACAGCAAGCAAGACCAATTAATTAGCATTTAGAATGCATAACATCACCCCATCACTCTATTGGATGCAAGGGTAGTGAAGATCTTTTCCCAATCTGTAAGCTGTGGTTTTCTTCTCTTGACAATGCCTATTGCCTTATAGCAACTCTTCAGCTTCATGAAGTCCCATTTATTGATTGTTGATCTTAGGGACTGAGCTATTGGTGTTCTGTTCAGGAAGTTTTCTCATGTGCCAATTAGTTAAGGGCTGTTTCTCTCTTTCTCTTCTAATAGGTTTAATGTATCTGGTGTCTTTGATCCATTTGGACTTGAATTTTGTGCAGGGTGTTAAATAAGGATCTATTTGCATTTTTCTACATGCAGACATCCAGTTAGACCAGCACCATTTGTTGCAGATGCTTTCTCTTTTTTTCCATTGTATCATTTTGGCTTCTTTGTCAAAAATCAAGTGTCCGTAGGTGTGTGGGTATATTTCCTAGTCTTTGATACAATTACATTGATCAACAAGTGTGTTTCTATGCCAGTACCATGCTGTTTATATTACTATTGCTCTGTAGTACAATTTGAAGTAGGGAATAATGATGCCTCCAGAATTTTTATTTTAGTGTATTGGATTATTTTAGCTATTCTAGGTTTTTTGTTTTTCCATATTGTCGCGTCCCCCCTTGTCCAGCAAGGAATGACGCAACTCATAAAACTCTTCTCCTGCAGTTTATTCAGGTCCCTTGAAAACAGTCTTCCGAATAATAGGGCAGACCCAACCCACAGGCTAAATACTAATTAAACAGCCAGTCAAGTAAAGCCAAGTGGTGCTATCTTAGAGGTCTACGTATGCGGAAGCAAGCCAGATCAGCAGTCTTTGCCAAATATGAACTTATTATCATAAAGAGCGCTCACCGTCGGGCTGGTGGAAGGCGGAGACCAGCGCCATCTTTAGGGCGCGGCACTTCGCAGCTCTCTACACCATATGAAGTTGAGGATTGTTCTTTCAAGGTCTGTAAATAATAGTGTTGGTATTTTGAGAGAAATTGATTGAATCTGTAAATTGCTTTTGGTAAGATGGCCATTTTTACTATGTTAATCCTGCCAATTCATGAGTATGGAAAGTTTTCCATCTTCTGATATCTTCTCCAATTTCTTTTTTTCAGAAACTTGAACCTGTTATTATACAGTTCTTTCAATTGCTTGGTTAGAGTTACACCAAGACACTTTATAGTATTTGTAAGTATGGTGAGAGGTATAGTTTCCCTAATTTCGTTCTCAGCCCATCTATCATTTGTGTGAAAAAGGGGTATTAATTTCTTGAGTGAATTTTGTATTCAGTCACTATGCTGAAAGTGTTTGTTAGCTGTAGGAGTTCTCTGGTAGAAATTTTGGGTAACTTATGTATACTATCATATCATCTGTGAATAGGGATACTTTGACTTCTTTTTCTACTTGTATCCCCTTGTTCTCCGTTAGTTGTCTCACTGTTCTATCTAGAACTGCAAGTACCCTGTTGAAGAGATAGAGAGAGAGAGAGTGGACAGCCCTGTCTTGCTCCTGATTTTAGTGGAATTCCTTTAAGTCTCTCTCTATTTAATTTCATGTTGCCTATTGGCTTGCTGTATATTACCTTTATTGTGTTTAGGTATGTGCCTTATATCCCTAGTCTCTTCAAGACTTTTATCATGAAGCAGTGTTGGATTTTTTTCAAATGCTTTCTTGGCATCTAATGAGATGATCATGTGGTTTTTTTTAATTCAATTTGTTTATATGGTGGATTACATTTATGAATTTCCTTATATTGAACCACTACTGTGTCTTTGGGATGAAGCTTACTTGATCAGGGTGGATGATATTTTATGTGATTGGATTCAGTTTTCAAGTCTTTTGTTGAGTATTTTGGCATCAATGTTAATGAGGGAAATTGGACTGAAATTCTCTTTCTTCATGGGGTCTTTGTGTGGTTTATGAATCAGAGTGACTGTGGTTTCATAGTATAAGTTTGGCAATGTTCCTTCTGTTTCAATTTTGTGGAATAGTTTGAAGAATACAGGTGTTAGCTCTTCTTTGAAAGTGTGGTAGAATTCTGTGCTGAAACCATCTGGCCCTGAGCTTTTTTTGGAAAGGAGAATTTAAATTATTGCTTCTGTTTCCTTAGGGGTTACAGGACTATTTAACTTGTTTTCCTAATCTTGATTTAACTTTAGTAAGTAGAATCTTTCAAGGAATTCATCCATTTCCTCTAGATTTTCTAATTTTGTGGAGTACAGGCTTTTGAAGTAAGACCTAAAAATTCCTTGGATTTCCTCAGTGTCTGTTGCTATTTCCCCCTCTCCATTTCTTTACATTTATTTATTACTTCAAGTTACATCTCAATCACTGTGCCCTCTTTACACCCCTCCAGGTTCCACCCTTTCACACTCTCCCCATCTCCAACCCAACCCACTCCTCTGGAGTGGGATGTACCTATATATCAGCTCCCCTCAGTTCAGAAGTGATATGAGGACTAAGAGCTTCCTCTCACACTGGGGGCCTAAATGGCAGAACCCCTAGGGCAAATTGTCCCACTAACAGGTAACAACATCTATACTTTCATTCTTTTTGGTGCATTGGTTGTAGAATAGTTATCCTGCATTATATGGCTAAAATCCAATTATAAGTGAGTAGAGACCATCTGCATCTTTCTGGGTCTGGGTTAGCTCACTAAGGATGAGCTTTTCTAGTTCCATCCATTTGGCTGCAAATTGCATGGTTTCCTTGTTTCTGGTAGCTGAGTAGTATTCCATTGTGTGAATGTACCACATTTTTTTTTATCCATTCATCAATTGAGGGACATCTGTGTTGTTTTCAGTTTCTAGCTATTACAAATAAGGCTTCTATGAACATAGATGGGGATATGTCTTGTGGTTTGATGAGGAATTGTTTGGGTGGATATCCAGAAGTGGTAGGGCTAGGTCTTGAGGTAGGGCTATTCCAAGTTGTCTAAGATATCTCCAGACTGATTTCCATAGTGGTTGTACAAGTTTGCATTCCCATCAGCAATGGAGGAGTGTTCCCCTTTCTTCACAAACCTCACCAGCATGTGCTGTCATTTGAGTTGTTGATCTTACCCATTCTGACAGGTGTGAGATGGAATCTCAGAGTCGTCATGACTTGCATTTCACTGATGATTAAGGATGTTGAGCATTTCTTCAAGTGTCTCACAGCCATTAGAGATTCATCCTTTGTGAATTTACGGTTTAGCTCTGTGTAACCGTTCTTTTTAATTATTAAACATTTATTTATTAACAAATACACTTACTACTATTCCTATAAATTCCTACAACCCATACGAATGCCTACAACCCCTATAAATGCTTACGACCCCTAAGACCTAACCACTAAACCTATTGATAACTATTACAACTATTTTTCTAAGGGTACAGTCTCTGGGGCAGGTCCTCAGTCGTCAGGAACACAGTCTCTGGGGTAGACTCTTTAATGCACTTAGCAGTCCTTTTTCTGGAATATCTCAGACGCAGGTTCATCAGGGTAAATTCGTTATGGCAGTCTCACCTTAAATAAGGCCTGAGGCTTTCTTCTCTCTGGGAGACCTCAGCATCTGTAGGCCACCTTACTTCCTTCATATCAGCAACTCTGCCACTCTGCCTCAGTCTTTAAAGCTGGCCACAGTTCCGTTCAGGCTGCTGTTCAGACAGGTCAAACCCCTCTAGGCAAGAGCTGAGCCACAGGGTTTAGTCCTTGGCCTTTTGCTGTCTTGCTGAGGTTTTATCTGCTCACCAGCTTCCTTCTGCCTCAGGGAGATCTGGCCATTGGTCTACCATTACTTTCTCCAGCAGTACTCACGGAGCTCTCACGTATCGGGGGCCCTTAGCACACAGCTCTCTGGGCTCATCCACTTGTCCTTAAATAGGATCGCTCCTTGTTCCACCTGCTTCAGCTTAATTTGGGCTCTGCCCCTTTAACAGTTGAAAACAATGCCAGGTCATAAAGTCTTTACTTGTTTCACCTGGCTTCAACCTTGTTTTTCAGTACAGAGAGACTCCCCTTGTTTCATGTGACTTCATCCATAAGCTGATAAACTAATTGCTCACAGCGAAGTTGATCATCATTCCCCAAATTAAGAGACTGTATCGGAAACCTAGATATTCACTAAATCTAACTTATATTAATCTATCAACCCCTACAGCTCTGTTTCTCATTTTTGATTGGATTATTTTGGATTATTTAGTTTCTTGGTGTTTAATTTCTTGAGTTCTTTATAAATTTTGGATATTAGCCCTCTGTCAGAAGTGGGGTCAGTAAAGATCTCTTCCCAATCTATAAGTTGCCATTTTGTTCTTATGGCAGTGTCCTTTGCCTAACAGAAGCTTTTCAGTTTCATGAGGCCCCATTTATTGATTGTTGGTTTTAGAGCCTGAGCTATGGGTGTTCTGTTCAGGAAGTTGTCACCTGTGCCAATGAGTGTGAGGGTTTCCCCCACTTTCTCTTCTGTTAGACTTAGTGTTTCCAGCTTTATGTTAAGGTCTTTGATCCACTTGGATTCAAGTTTTGTTCAAGATGAGAAGTATGGGTCTAATTTCATTCTTTTACATGTCAACAGCCAGTTAGACCAGTACCGTTTGTTGAAGATGCTGTCTTTTTTTCCATTCTACAGTTTTGGCTTTTTTGTCAAAAATTAAGTGACCATAGGTGTGTGGGTTCATTTCTGGGCCATCAATTCGATTCCATTGATCCACTGGTCTGTTTCCATACCAGTACCATGCTGTTTTTATTACTATTGCTCTGTAGTATAGCTTGAAATCTGGGATGATAATACCTCCAGATGTTGTTTTATTTTACAGGATTGATTTAGCTATTCTGGGTTTTTTGTTACTCCATATGAAATTGAGAATTGCTTTTTTCAGGTCTATAAATAATTGTGGTGGTATTTGATAGGAATTGCATTGAATCTGTATATTGGTTCTGGCAGAATGGCCATTTTTATTATGTTGATCCTACCTATCCATGAGGATGGGAGATCTTTCCATCTTCTGATGTCCTCTTCAATTTAATTCTTCAAGGACTTGAAGTTCTTATCATACAGGTCTTTCACTTGCTTGGTTAGAGTTACCCCCCGTTATATTCTATTGTTTGTGGCAATTGTGAAAGATGTTGTTTCCCTAATTTCTTTCTCAGCCATTTATCTTTTGTATAAAGAAAGGCTTCCTATTTTTTTAAATTAATTTTGTATCCAGCCACTTTGCTGAAGGTGTTTATTAGTTATAGAAGTTCTCTGGTGGAATTTTTAGGGTCACGTATGTATGCTATCATATCATCTGCAAATAGGGATAATTTGACTTCGTCCTTTACAATTTGAATCCACTTGATCTCCTTTAGTTGTCTTATGGCTCTAGCTAGAACTTCAAGTACTATATTGAAGAGATATGCAAAAGTGGGCATCCTTGCCTTGTCCCTGAGTTTAGAGGAAATGCTTTAAATTTCTCTCCATTTAATTTGATGTTGGCTACTGGCTTGCTGTATATAGCCTTTATTATTTCTAGGCATGGTCTTTGTATGCCAGCTCACTCTAGGACTTTAAGCATGAAGGGCTGTTGGATTTTGTAAAATGCCTTTTCAGCATCTAGCAAGATGGTAATGTGGTTTTTTTCTTTCAACTTGTTTATATGGTGAATTACACTGATGAATTTTCATATGTTGAACCATTCCTGCATTCCTGGGATGAAGCCTACTTGATCAGGGTATACTTTTGATACTTTTGATGTGTTCTTGGATTCAGTTTGTTGGTATTTTATTGACTATTTTAACATCTATATTCATGAGGGAAATTGGTCTGAAGTTCTCTTTCTTTGTTGGGTCTTTGTGTGGTTCAGGAATCAGTGTGACTGTGGCTTCATAGAATGAGTTTGGCAGTGTTCCTTATGATTTGATTTTGTGGAAGAGTTTGAAAAGTATTGCTATTAGCTCTTCTTTGAAGTTCTGGTAGAACTCTGTGTTGGAGCCATCTGGCCCTGGGCTTTTTTTGGTTGGGAGCCTTTTAATGACTGTTTCTATTACGTTAGGGGTTATAGAACTGTTTAATCTTTTAACCTGATCTTGCTTTCATTTTGGTAGATGGGATCTATCAAGAAAGCTGTCCATTTCACTTAAGTTTTCAAATTTTGTGGAGTACAGATTTTTTTTAAGTAAGACCTAAAGATTCTCTGGATTTCCTCAATGTCTGTTGCTATTTCTCACTTTGCATTTCTGATTTTGTTGATTTGGGTATTTTTCCTCTGCCTTTTATTT
This sequence comes from Lophiomys imhausi, assembly GCA_907164525.1. Taxonomy (NCBI): domain Eukaryota; kingdom Metazoa; phylum Chordata; class Mammalia; order Rodentia; family Muridae; genus Lophiomys; species Lophiomys imhausi. Next base: position 809,419 of record CAJQZJ010000522.1, on the reverse strand, counting down.
AGTTTGGCTAAGGGTTTGTCCATTTTGTTGATTTTCTTAAAGAATCATCTCTTAGATTTGTTGATTTTTGTATTGTTCTTTTTGTTTCTAAGTTGTTGATTTCAGCCCTAAGATTGATGATTTCCTCACATCTGCTCCTCTTGGGAGGGTTTGCTTCTTTTTTTACAGGTCTTCCAGTTAGGATGTTAATTTGCTAATAAGGGCTGTCACAATTTTGAAGGCACTTAGTGCTATAAAGTTTCCTTGTAGCACTGCTTTCATTGTGTCCCATAAGTTTGAGTATGTTGTGCCTTCATTTTATTTGGTTTTTAAAGAAGTCTTTGATTTCCTTCCTTATTCTTCCATGACCCAGTAGTCATTCAGTAGAGAGTTGCTCAGTTTCCATGAATGTGTAGGCTTTCTGTTATTTCTGTTGTTGTTGAAGTCCAACTTTACTCCATGGTGGTCTGATAAGATACAAGGGGTTATTTCAATTTTCTTGTATCTGTTGAGGCTTGCTTTGTGTCTAACAAATGGTCGATTTTGGAGCAGGTTCTGTGAGTTGCTGAGAAGAATGTATATTCTTCTGTGTTGAGTGAAACGTTCTGTAGATATCTGTTAGGTCCATTTGGTTCATGACCTCTGTTAGACTCATTATTTCTCTGTTTGGTTTCTGTCTTGATGACCTGTCCATTGTTGTGAGTGAGGTGTTGAAGTCTCCCATATCTAATGTGTGGGAATCGATGTGTGGTTTAAGCTTTAGATGAGTTTGTTTTACAAATTTGGGTGCCCTTGTATTTGGGGCATAGATATTCAGTATTGAGATGTCATCTTGATGAATTTTTCCATTAGCAAATATGTAGTGGCCTTCCCTGTCTTTTCGGATTAACTTCAGTGGAAAGAGTATTTTATTTGATATTAGGAAGGCTACTCCAACTTGCTTCCTGGGTCCATCTGCTTGGAAAACCTTTTCACAGCCCTGTACTCTGAGGCAGTGTCTATCTTTGTTAGTGAGATGTGTTTCTTGTATGCAGCAAAATGATGGGTTTTTATTGTGGATCCATTCTGTAAGCCTGTGCCTTTTTTTGGGGATTTGACTCCATTGATGTTGAGGGAAATTAATGACCAAAGAATTTTATTTCCTGTTATTTTGATGTAGGTGGTGGTTGTGTGTTTCTTTTGGCTTAGCTGCATTGGAGATTTCACCTTCCTCTCTTTTCTTGGGTGAGGTTATCTTCTATGGGTTGGAATTTTCCTTCTAGAATCTTCTGTAGGGCTGGATTTGTGGGTAGATACTATTTAAATTTGGTTTTGTCATGGAATATCTTGTTTTCTCTGTCTATGTTGATAGAGAGTTTTGCTGGGTATAGTAGTCTGGCCTAGAACCTATGTTCTCTTAGGGTTTGTAGGATGTCTCCCCAGGCCCTTCTGTCTTCTACAGTTTCTGAGAAGTCAAGTGGAATTCTCATGGGTCAGCCATTATATGTTGCTTGACTTTTTCTCTTACAGCTTTTAATATTCTTTCTTTGTTCTGTACATTTGGAATTTCTTTTTTTTTCCTTTATTTTTTATTTCCTCAAGTTACATCTTAATCGCAGTCCCCTCCCTATTCCCCCTCC
>CAJQZJ010000522.1:785346-797821 GCA_907164525.1 Lophiomys imhausi | reverse complement strand
TTAAGGTCTTTGATCCACTTGGACTTAAGGTTTGTACAAGGTGATAAGTATGGGTCTAATTTCATTCTTTTACAAGTGGACATCCATGGACCAGCACCATTTGTTGAAGATGCTGTCCTTCTTTCATTGTGCCATTTTGGCTTCTTTGTCAAAAATTAGGTGGCCATAAGTGTGTGGGTCTATTTCTGGATCTTCAATTCGATTCCATTGATCTACTGGTTTGTTTCTATACCAATACTATGCTGTTTTTACAACTATTGCTCTGTAGTACAGCTTGAAATCTGGGATGGTAATACCTCCAGATGTTTTTCTATTGTACAGGATTGATTTAGCTATTCTTGGCTTTTTGTTGTTCCATATGAAATTGAGAATAGCTCTTTCCAAGTCTGTAAAAAATTGTGTTGGTATATTGATAGGAATTGCATTGAATCTATATATTGCTTTTGGTAGGATGGCCATTTTTATTATGTTGGAATTTCAATTATTATGTGGCGAGAAGTATTTCTTTTCTGCTCTAACCTGTTTTGTGTTCTGTATGCCTCTTGGAATTGTACCAGCATCTCTTTCTTTAGGTTTAGGAAGTTTTCTTCTATGATTTTGCTGAAGATGTTTCCTGGACCTTGGAATATTCAGTCTTCTCTTTTATCTTTTATCTATGCCTATATTCTTTAGTTCTGTCTTCTCATTGAGTCCTTGATTCCTTGGATGTTGTGAGTGAGAACTTTTTTAGATTTCTCATTTTCTTTGCATGTTGTACTGATTTCTTCAATGGAATCTTCCACACCTGAGATTCTGTCTTCCATCTCTTGTATCCTTTTTGATACTCATGTCTGTAGTTCTTGTTCTTGTCCCTTGATTTTCCACCTCCAGGATTGTCTCTGCTTGTATTTTTTTTTTATTGCTTCCACTTCAAATTTCAAATCTTGAACAATTTTATTCATTTTATATGTTTCCTGCTCCAATTTGTTTGTCTTTGTCTGCAGATCTTTCAAATCTTTCATTGCCTTGTGTCTTTCCTGTTCATGCTGGGCTGAGTTGTCTTGGAGGTGTCTAATGGTATTCTCCATTGCTTTCATTTGTAAACTTGAGGATTCTTTCTTTTTGAAGATTTTATTTATTTATGTATTTATTTGTTTTGTATACAGTGTTCTGTCTGAATGAATGCCTGCAGGCCAGAAGAAGGCACCAGATCTCATTTTGGATGGTTATGAGCCACCATATGGTTGCTGGGAATCGAACTCAGGACCTCTGGAAGAACAGCTAGTGCTCTTAACCTCTGAGCCATCACTCCAGCCCAACTTGAGGATTCTTTAAATTCTTTCAAGGATTTAATTTCTTCTTGTAAGGACTCTATCATTTTCCTAAGTATTGATTTGTCACCATTTTCATGTGTTTCATCTATGGTGGGATGTTCAGGGCTTGCTGTGTTAACCTCACTGAATTTTGTTGGAGTCCTATTTCCCTGATTTTTGTCAGTTTTCACCTTTAGCCATCTGCTTGTCCTTAGCTGATTGTTCCTGATGTCTTCTGATTCCACCTGACTTCTCTTCTGGAATATCCTGGTGCCAAGGAGGGAGCTTTGTTGTAGAGTCTGTATAATCTTGATAGTTTGTAGCTCAACACAAGCTAGGTGGGGTCTTGAGATGAGGGCTGGGTCTCAGTGCCCCCCCCTAAAGATCATCCCTTCCCATTGTGTCCCAAAAGGGAACTCAGGTCAGGGATTGGATTGAATGCACTATTACAGCTTGCAGGGTCTTTAGTTTTAGCAGGTCTTCCTAGTGATGTTGGTGGGGCTCAGAGGACCATGGATTGTAGGCTAGAGCAGCAGATCTCCTGCTGCTCATGTGTCTGGTCAAAATGTCAGGTCTGTGGTCATGGTCACTCCAGGTGGCTTCTTCTAGGTGGTCCCCAGGGCACCTCTGTGCCTCTTGGCCATAAACAGTAAATAAGCCCTTGTAGCCTGAATCACTCAGGCAGTGCATAAAGGCCAAGAACTCACTGTACCAGTGCTGGGGCTATAGATGCTGAAGACAGGGTATCCTGCAGAGAAGGGGCAAGGGGCAATGTCTCCAATATGAACACCACAACCCATCCACTGGGCTTGGACTTGGTGGCTTTCAGCAGCCTTTTTACTTGACCATTCACATTTCAACCAGCTCTGATATTACTGTTTCAGTGGCACTGCTAGTCCTCTTTTCGGTGCTGGAGAGATGTTGTCGCATTTGGGTGCTCAAGAAGCCGGAAGGTACCTCTAACTGGCAGTTGGGACTGCCTGCCAAGGCCCTGCAGTGATCAGACCTGTGGAACACTGCACTGGTGCAGAAAGAGAAGCCCTATCCCCTGTCTGGGAACAATGTTCTTCCACGTGATTGTATATCCAATAGAGGGTCCTGTATGTCCAACACCTTTATGGGTATGTTCAGATAAGCTTTTGCGTCTCAGACTGTCTCTCTGCTAGAGGTAAATCGAGGTGGTCTCACAGTTCTCCTGTAGCTCAGAATGTGTTGTGGATTGCCGCCATAATGGATCCACTAAGAATATACCTGTTCCTGGTCTTCTTTTTGGTGCTGGAATGCAGGCTGGAAGTTGGCTGTTCCAGAGGCTGGTGAGTACCCCTGTCTGGGATTTGGAGCCATTAGCTGGGTATTTGAGTGACTTGTGCCCACTTCTGTGGCATGGCCTTGGTCCTTGGTGGGGCCTATGGCCTCAGCCCTCAGCTCCACAGTGAGGCCCGTGGCTTCAGATCCGTGGTGGGCTCCTCAGCTGGTAGGTCTGCTTCCCTGAGTGTCTGAGAGTCCCACCCAGGGACCCCCACTAGTCCCTGGGTTTGCCAGGTGAGACCCCATGGGTTCGTGCTTCTTGGTTTGTTGCTCAACTTGTTTATATTTCTGTGGTGTTGCAGCTATTTTCCCAGAACTCAAAATGTGTCCTTGATGACTGACACCATCTTGGACTCCTTTCACCTCCCATTTTGCCCACCTTTCCATTTCTAATTTTGTTAATTTGGATATTGCCTCTTTGCCTTTTAGTTAGTTTGACTAAGGGTTTGTCTATCTTGTTGATTTTCTCAAAGAACCACTCTTGGCTTCATTGATTCATTATATTGTTTTCTTTGTTTCTGATTTATTAATTTCATCCCTGAGTTTGATTACTTTCTGCCATCTACTCCATTTGGGTGTGTTTGTTTTACTTTCTAGGTCTTTTCTATGTGCTACTAAGTCATCAGTATGATATTTCTTCAGTTTCTTTTTTTTTAATAATTTATTTTTTATTTCTTCAAGTTGCATCTCAATCACAATCCCCTCTCTACTCCCCCCTCCAGTCACACCCTCTCACACTACCCCCCATCCTCTTCCCTTCTTTTTAGTTTGAGGTATATCTTTTTCCCCCAAAAAGCTCCCCCTTTCAGTCCAACAAATGGTTCTTTCTCTTATAAAAATAAATACAATACAAAACAACAGAAATAAATAGGCCATAATTATGAGAGTTATATGGCTTAGCATACATTCCAAATGTCCCATCCATATGTATTTGGCACCTGACTTTAACATTCTACTATCTAACCATCTCCATGAGTTTAAAGTTCTATATCTAACTCAGCTTTCATACTAACTTGCATCACAATTTTACAAACATCTTCTTAGATCCAGAACACCCTCTTGATTCCTAAAAAACTCAAAATTTAACTATGAGACTCTAGCTATCTATTCTTCAACCACCTCAGAGACCTGAGAGGGATAAATATATCTGATTATATAGGAAATGCAGGGTCCGAAGCTTCCAAAACTAAGAAATGACATAACAGTGGCTGCCTGAACAGTTCCCATTTTCTCTCAATACATTACAGAATCAATCTTCAGCCGTTTGGCCCCGTTTCTCTGACAGACATTGATTGTAGAGCAGGAATTATGAAGGACTTGCCTACCCTGTCATGGCAGAGCTAGGTGGTCGACTTACCTGCTTCCAAGTTTTGTACTTTTTGGACAGCATTCTGTCTACAGTTGAAGCAATGGGTTTTTCTTGCCAAGAGATAGGCTTGCCACTAATTCAACCATCTCCCACAGGAGATACTTCGATGCTCATCTTCTACTTGGAGTAGAATAGGGGGTGCTGTCAGGAGCTGACATGTCATGATATCTTCAGTTTCTTTATGAAGGCACTTACTGCTATTAACTTCCCTCTTAGCACTGCTTCCATTGTGTCCCATAAGTTTGGTATGTTTGGTTTCTTGGCATTTAATTTCTTGAGTTCTTTGTAAATTATGGATATTAGCCTTCTGTTGGATGTAGGATTGGTAAAGATCTTTTCCCAATGTGTAGGTTGACCTTCTGTTCTTTTTTTTATACTAAATTTTCTTTATTTTGGAATTTCTTTTTTTAATATTTATTTATTACTTCAGGTTACATCTCCATTGCAGTGTCCTTTCCACCTCTCCCAGTCCCGCCCTCCCACACTGTACCCCCTATCCTTCCATCCCACTCCTCTGGAGTGGAGTGTCCCTACATAACAGTCTGCCACTGCAGTTCAGCAGTCATATGAGGGCCAAAAGCCTCCTCATACACTGGGGGTATACAAGGAAGCACCACTAGGGCAAAGTGTCTCACTAAGGAAAAATATCTATGTTCATGTTCCCTTTGGTGCATTCATTGTAGTATAGTTATCCAAACCAAATAATCCAATCAAAAAATGGGGAACAGACCTAAACCAAGAATTCACAAAGGAAGAATCTCTGATAGCACTTGAGACACTTGAAGAAATGCTCAGCATCCTTAATCATCAGAGAAATACAACTCAAGACAACTCTCAGATTCTATCTCACACCTGTCAGATTGGCTAAGATCAAAAACTCGAATGATAGCACATGCTGATGAGCTTGTGAAGAAAGGGTAACACTCCTCCATTGCTGGTGGGAGTGCAAACTTGTACAACCACTATGGAAATCACTCTGGTGGTATCTTAGAAAACTTGGAATAGCTCTACCTCAAGACTCAGCCATACCAATTCTGGGTATCCACCAAAATGATTGCCCACCAAACCACAATGACATCTCCTCATCTATGTTCATAGCAGCCTTATTTGCAATAGCTAGAAACTGGAAACAATACAGATGTCCCTCAACCAACAAATGGATAAAAAAAAAGAAAACTGTGGTATATTTACACAATGGTATACTACACAGCTATCAGAAACAAGGAAATCATGCAATTTGCAGCCAAATGGATGGAACTAGAAATGCTCATCCTGAGTGAGCTAACACAGACTCAGAAAGATGCACATGGCATCTATTCACTTATAATTGTATTTTAGCCATATAGTACAAGATAACTATACTACAACCAATGCACCAAAAGGAACAGGAACATCGACTTTGTTATTTGATAGTGGGACAGTTTTCCCTAGTGTGCTGCCATGTAGGCCCTCAGTACATGAGGAATCTCTTAGCCCTCATATGACTGCTGAACTAGGGTGGGGGGAATCATATGTAGGGACACCCCACTCCACAGAAATAGGATGAGAGGGAGAGGGGATAGAGGGTGGGAGTGGGTAGGATTGGGAGGGTTGGAGAGAGGGCACTCTGATGGAGATGTAACTTGAAGTAATAAATAAATAAACACACACATAGAATAAATATCAATTCCTTAAATTATCTTTTTGGTGATCATCTAGGAATTCAATCTGCCTCAGACAAACAAAGAACATGATTAAGTCTAATGTAATTTTTTTATCTCAGAACCAACTATAAATTGTATTAATCTTAACTTTTGGCCTTGGCACACACTTATCATTGGTTCATTCCTTTGGGGGTTTTTTTTGGGGGGTTGTCTTTTCCTTTCTCTTTTCCTCTGCCATACCTTCTTTCTAACTTGTGACCTCTCTGAGGAAGTCTTAAACATCACTGCCTTGAGTGGAATCGAACTTTTTGACTTCCTAACTTTTGTACACTTATTGGATTTGTTATGTTAAATTTAGAATTTGAATAAACACTGAATATTACAGGCTTACTAAAGAAAAGTTTGGGTATGTTGTGCCTTCATTTCTGTTGAATTTTAGGAAGTTTTTAATGTCTTCCTTTATTTCTTCTCTGACCCAGTGGTCACTGAGTAGAGAGTTGTTCAATTTCCATGAGTATGTAGGGTTTTTGTTATTTCTGTTGTTCTTGAAGTTCAGCATTAATCCATGGTAATATGATAATATACAAAGTGTTATTTCAATTTTCTTGTATCTGTTGAGGCTTGCTTTGTGACCAACTATGTGGTGAATTTTTGAGAATATTCTATGAGATGCTGAGAAGAAGGTATATTCTTTTGTGTTTGGGTGAAATGTTCTGTAGATATCTGTTAGGTCCATTTGTTTCATGAGATCTGTCAGTTTCATTGTTTCTCTGTTTAGTTCCTGTCTCAGTGACCTGTCTATTGGTTACACTGGCATGCTGAAGTCTCCTACTATTAATTTGTGGGGATCAATGTGTGATTAAAGCTTTAGTAATGTTTCTTTTATGAATGTGGGTACCCTTACATTTGAGTCATAGCTACACAGAATTGAGATGTCACCTGGGTGGATTTTTCCTGCAATGGTTATGAAGTGTCCATCCAATCTCTTTTGATTAAAAAGGTTGAAAGTCTATTTCATTAGATATTAGAATGACTACTCTGGCTTTCTTCTTAGGTCCATTTGCTTGGGAAATCTTTTTCAGCCTTTTACTCTGAAGTAAAGTCTATCTTTATTGATATGTTGTATTTCTTGTATGCAACAGAATGATGGGTTCTGTTTATTTATCCATTCTGCTAGCCTGTGTCTTTTTATTGGGTAATTGAGTCCACCAATGTTGAGGGATATTAATGACTAGTGATTGCTAGTTCCTGTTATCTTGATGGTGGTGGTGGTAGTGTGTGAGCTTCTCTTCTTGTTGTTTTGCTGCAGTAGAGTTGTTTCCTGTGTTTTCTTGGGTATAGTCAACCTTCTTGGGTTGGAGTTTTCCTTCTAGTATCTTTAGTAGGGTTAGATTTGTGCATAGATATTGTTTAAATTTGGTTTTGCCATGAAATATCTTGTTTTCTCCATCTATTGGAATTGAAAGTTATGCTGGGCATAATAATCTTAGGTGATATCTATGGTCTGTTAGGATCTGCAAGATTTCTAACCAGATTATTCTGACTTTTAGAGTCTCTGTGAGAAGTAAGTTGTGATTCTGATAGATTTTCCTTTATAAGTTATTTGGCCCTTTTCCCGTGCAGCTTTTGGGGATGGGTTAGCTTATTTTGATTTTTGGCTTTGCTTGTTTGTTTGTTTATTTTGTATTTCAAGACAGGGTTTCTTTGTGTATTGTTGGCTGGCTTGGAATCACTTTGTAGACTAGGCTAGCCTTGAATTCACAGAGATCTGCTTGCCTCTGCTTCTCAAGTGCTGGGACTAAAGGCATGCACCACCATGCCCAATTCCCTTGCAGTTTTTAATGTTATGTACATTTAGTGTTTGGATTATTATGTGGATGAAGGAATTTATTTTCTAGTCTAATCTATTTTGTGTTCTGTATGCTTCTTGTATATATATATATATATATGCATCATATCTTTCTTTAGATTTGTGAAAGTTTCTTCTATGATTTTGTTGAGAATATTTTCTGCTCCTCAGAGTTAAGAGTATTCTCTTTCTTCTATTCCTGTTACTCTTAATTTTTGTCTTTTCATAATGTCTTTGATTTCTTGGATGTTTTGTGTCAGGAATTTTTTAGATTTCACATTTTTCTTTGATAGATGTACTAATTTAAATTGTGTCTTCCATTTCTTGTATTCTGTTGGTTATGCTTATGTCTGTAGATCTTTTTATATTTTCTAGGTTTTTCAGTTCTTTTGAGGACCCTAAGACAATTGGGATATTGGCCAAGTCTTGGAATAGCTAGGTGTAACAGTTGTGGCCCAGTCTCTGTGTGGAGGGCTTAATTGAAGCCCTGGCTGAGACAGTCTGTGAGGCTGGACCATTTTTGCTAGCCATTTTGAAGATGTTCTGGATGCAGATTTTTGAGGAAACAGCTATTAATGCAGTCTGTGAGGCTGGATCACCTGTGCTACTTGTCTTATCTTCTTTGGTGTCTGGTCCTTTGTAATGGGAATTAGTTTTCTTTAGTGAATATGTGGGAGTGTTTCTGAACTCTTAAAAGGGGCAGGCGGGGGTCGGGGAGAACCCAAGATGGCGGCTGCCCGTGCGGACACATTTTGAAAGCGGGGAAAACAGCCATAAAACCACAGAGTTATAAGATGCTGAGCAAAAAACTGAGCAACTTGAACTGGCTGGGTTTCACCCAGCTACCCAGGGACCATTAAAACTCCCTGGGCAGGACCCTCCTCCCCTCTGTCGGACACTCAGCAAAACAGACCAATGGTAGCTGCTGAATCTGGGAATCAGGAATCGTCACAAGGAGAGAGACAGGGTAAGATCAGATACCCAGAGGACAGATCCAAACCCCAGACAGAGTTACTCACCAGCCTCCTGGGCCCCCAGATCCTACACAGGCATCATGGCTATTTAGCAAAGGCTTGACGACCATGGGAGTGGGATACCCTCTTAGCAAAGCCACAGTGGCAGGACAGTGGAGGGACTGCACTACGCAGCTGGCAGGATTGCGCAATGGCATGGCACAGCAGCCAGCGGGCCCGTGGCATTTTGGAAAGTGCAGACATATCTGTGCTTCCCCAGAGGGGTGTTGGACATACATACAGGCCCCTCTATTAGATTTATGGTCACTGAGAAAAACACTGCAGCTGGACTGAGCAGCGGGATACACTTCCAGTGGCAGGTTACACTGCAGCTTGACTGCTGTGTATCAAAACTTGGAAGAGAGTGGCCCCAATTGCCTCTATCCAAAGCCAGCTCCATACAGACAAGGGTGGAGCTGTGAGAGTGGCAGAAAGGCAGATGGCTGGGTTGGAAGGCAGATTTGTTCTCTACTACAGGGCCCAAGCCCTGGGAAAATTGGGGGGTTAATATCACACTCTTTTGCTAGTTCTGGCCCTTCTGGTAGGAAACCAGAGCTTAAGCATATATAGTTCTACCCCTGGAACAGTGAGGTTTTGGCCTGGGGGACACTGCTGAGTGACTCACCTTAAGGGTGTGGAGTCGGACCTTTCAAGAATCCAGCGGGCAGTCTCAACCCCAAAATGTGGGACCTCCAGAGTCCACAGAATCTCTGCCTGAACACACAGGACCATACCAGCAGAGCCGCTGCAGGCTCCACAATACTCAGTGTGCAACATAGAGAGCTCTGACTTGTAAGAAGTGAAACAATCCCAGGCCATTCCTCCTTTCCTGGGAGTGGTCTGCACCAATTCACAGTGCTTCTGGCTATTAGATTCACATTGACCCTGAGAATCCCCTGAGAGCAGCTGGGGAGGAGCACAAACACGGTCCCGACATGTATGCTGCAGGGGAGCTACAACCCCACCCAACAGTCTACAGTCTGCCAACCTCCACTGTCATCTATATGAAGACCAGTTGAATCCCAGGAACCTACAGGAACACATCCCACCACAAACTGTCACCTGAGTCCCCAATTGGGACAAAACAGGAAGGGGTGAGCTCTGGGAAATACTAAGAACCACCACACAAGACCCCATCCAGCCTGTGGAAAGCTACAGATCACCAAGCAATATAACTGCTACACCAAATCGCCCCCCTTGACACCAAACCCAGAAGGCACCAGGAACAAACAGCTAAGAACAGCCAAATGGCTAAAGGTCAGCAAAAAAAACAGAAACAAAAAAAGTCAGGTAGACATGACTCCAACAAAACACAACCATGCTAGTTCAGCAAGCCCTAACCACTTCACCACAGCTGAAACACATGAAAACGATGACAATTCTACATTCTGGAAAGTGATAGAGTCATTTTGAGAAGAATTTAAATCTATGAAGGAATTCAAAGAGTCGACAATTTTACAAGCAAAGCCACAGAGAATACCGTTAGATATCTCCAAGCCAAAGTGGCTCCACTTGAACAGGAAAGAGACAAGGCAATGAAGAATTTAAAAGATATGAAAGATTTTCAGGTAAAGGCAAGCAAATTGGAGCATGAAATGTATAAAATGAATAAAATCATTCAAGACATGAAACTGGAAATGGAAGCAATAAAAAAAACACAATCAGAGATAAGAGTGGAAGTGGAGAAGCAAGGAAAGAGAACAGGAACTACAGACATGAGTATCAAAAATAGGATACACGAGATGGAAGACAGGATCTCAGGCATGAAAGACTCAATGGAAGAAATCAGTACAACAACCAAAGAAAATGAGAAAGTTAAAAAAGTTCTCACCCATAACATCCAAGAAATCAACAACTCAATGAAAAGACGGAATCTGGGGATCCAAGATGGCAGCGGCCTGCACGGACGTATTTTGATTTCGGGGTTAACAGTCACAAGGCAGCAAATGTTGCAGGATGCTGTACAAAGGGCACAACCCCTTCTAAATCTCACCCAGATACCCAGGGACCATGGAGGATCCCTGGGCAGGACGCTCCTTCCCACTCTTGGACACAGAAGGAAGCCGCTGGACCCAGGAATTGGGATCACCCATCCCCCCACCAGGAGAGACTCCCGGTAAGTTCCAATCTAAAACCCAGTGGGCAGATTCAGAACCCATGCAGAGATAATCCCCACCCTGCTGGGCACCCCCAGGTTTCGCACAAAGGATCGAACTATCTGGCGAAAGGTTGCTACCCTTGGAAGTGAGATCAGCTCGGCTGCAAAGTGCCTTCAGACTGCAAATCACAGTCTGTGACGAAACTGGCCAGTTTACAAGCCGTGGGAGCGGCAAGACTATTGGAGCTGAACGGCAGATTTACCTGCTACAGGAACCAACCCTAGGCAAACTGCGAGATATCTGAAACTGTCGTATATCAGACTTTTGTACCAGTACTAGCCCTTCCGGCGGGGAACCAGAGCTTACTTGTACACAGCCCCACCACCTGGATTAATTAGGTCTCCACCTGGGAGGCGGGGCTGAATGACTCACCTGATAGGAGTGGAGTAAGGGAACTCAAATCCTATACCAAAGCGCCCCCTTTGGACCCAAGTCCAGAAGACAGCAAAAAAATTCCACATGGCCAGAGGCCCCAGACAAACAACAACAACAACAACAACAAAAAAACAGAGTAAAATGTCTCCAACAAAGAAAGCAACACTATTCCATCCAGCCTGAACCACCTCACCACAACTGAAACACATGAAAACGATGACAATTCTACATTATGGAAAGTGATAGAGTCCCTTCAAGAAGAACTTAAAACTATGAAGGAATTCAAAGAAGCCACAATTTTACAAGTCAAAACAACGAATAACACCATTAAAGAGCTCCAAGCCAATGTGACTCAGCTTGAACAGGAAAAGGACAAAACAATGAAAGATTTCCAGGCAAAAACAAGCAAACTGGAGAAGGAAATGTACAAAACGAACAATACCATTCAAGACATGAAAATAGAAATGGAAACAATAAAGAAAACAAGGTCAGAGTTAAAAGAGGAAATGGAGAATCAAGAGAAGAGAACAGGAACTACGGATGTGAGTATCAAAAATAGGATTCAAGAGATGGAAGACAGGATCTCAGGCATGGAAGATTCGATGGAAGAAATCAGTACAACATCCAAAGAAAATGAGAAAGCTAAAATATCTCTCACCCACAATATCCAAGAAATCAAGGACTCAATGAAAAGATGGAACCTAAGAATTATAGGCATAGAGGAAAGAGAAGACTCCCGACTCCATGGTCCAGGAAATATCTTCAACAAAATCATAGAAGAAAACTCCCCAAACCTAAAGAAAGAGATGCCAGTAAATATCCAAGAGGCTTACAAAACACGGAACAGATTAGATCAGAAAAGAAACTCCTCTCGTCACATAATAATAGAAACTCCAAATGTAGAGAACAAAGAAAGGATATTAAAAGCTGTAAGAGAAAAAGGCCAAGTCACATACAATGGCAGACCCATCAGAATCACACCTGACTTCTCCTCAGAAACTTTAAAAGCTAGAAGGGCCTGGACAGATGTCCTACAATCCCTGAGAGAACATAGGTGCCCAGCCAGACTACTATACCCAGTAAAACTCTTTATCAATATAGATGGACAAAACAAGATATTCCATGACAAAATCAAATTCAAACAATATCTCCTCACAAACCCAGCCTTACAGAAGATCCTAGAAGGAAAATTCCAACACAGAGAAGATAACTACACCCAAGAAAACAGAGGAAATAGAAACCTCCACAGCAACTAAACAAAAAGAAACACAAGACAGCCAGCTATACCAAAATAATTGGAAATAACAACCCCTGGTCATTAATATCCATCAACATCAATGGACTCAACTCGCCAATAAAAAGAAACAGACTTACAGACTGGATCCGTAAACAAGACCCATCTTTTTGCTATATACAAGAAACACATCTCACTATTGAAGATAAACACTACCTCAGAGTAAAGGGCTG
>CAJQZJ010000522.1:743340-765346 GCA_907164525.1 Lophiomys imhausi | reverse complement strand
ACCTTGTACAAACCTTAAGTCCAAGTGGATCAAAGACCTTAACATAAGACCTCTCACACTAAATCTACTAGAAGAAAAATTGGGAGAAACCCTGGAACTATTTGGCACAGGCGACAACTTCCTGAACAGAACACCAACAGCTCAGGACCTAAGATCAACAATCAATAAATGGGAGCTCATGAAACTGGAAAGCTTCTGTAAGGCAAAAGACACTGTCATTCGAACAAAACGGCAGCCTAGAGACTGGGAGAAAATCTCCACCAACCCCACATCTGACAGAGGGCTAATATCCAAAATCTACAAAGAACTCAAGAAATTAAATGCCAAGAAACCAAATAATCCAATCAAAAAATGTGGGATAGTGCTAAATAGAGAATTCACAAAGGAGGAATCCCTAATGGCTGAGAGACACTTGAAGAAATGCTTAACATCCTTAATCATCAGAGAATTGCAACTCAAGACGACTCTGAGATTCCATCTCACACCTGTAGAATAGCTAAGATCAAAAGCTCAAATGACGGCACATGCTGGCGAGGGTGTGGAGAAAGGGGTACCCTACTCCATTTGCTGGTGAGAATGCAGGCTTTTGCAACCACTATGGAGGTCAGTCTGGCGATATCTTAGAAAACTTGGAATAGCTTTGCCTCAGGACCCTGCCATACCACTTCTGGGTATAAACCCAAATGCCTCTTCACGGAATCATAAGGAAGTTTCCTCATATATGTTTATAGCAGTTTTATTTGTAATAGCTAGAAACTGGAAACAACCCAGATGCCCCTCAACTGAAGAATGGGTTATAAAACTGTGGTTCATCTACATAATGGAATACTATTCAGCTATCAGGAAAAATGAAATTATGCAATTTGCATCCAAATGGATGGAACTAGAAAAGCTCATCCTGAGTGAGCTAACCCAGACTCAGAAAGATGCATATGGCTTCTATTCACTTATAGTAGGATTTTAGCTATATAGTAGAAGGTATCGATATTACAACTAAGACACCAAAGAGAACTTGGACATAGACTTTTTATTTTTAATTTTTAATTTTTATTTTTTTTATATATATTTATATTTTTTCTGTTTTTTAGTCTTTTTATCTATTTGTCTGCTTATTGGTTTGCTTGTTTAGTAGTTCTCTCTCCTGGGCAATGAGACACTTTTCACTGATGGTACTGCTTTGTAGACCCCCAATGAATGAGGAGGCTCTTGGCCCTCATACAACCTCTCAACTGAGATGAGGAACTGTTATATAAGGACACCCCACCCCAGAGAAATGGGATGGAAGGGTTAGGAAGTAAAGAAAAAAATGAAATGTGATGTTTCAGCCTTTTACTACTAATTTCATAAACTGTTTAGGATTATTAAGAAATGCAAACTAATGATTATGCAAGCCGGTCATTCTGTTAGGTACTATGACAGCCTATTATAGTTACTTTCTAAGCTAATCAGAAATAAACCTGCTACGAGACAAGCAACATCTGCTTACCCTAATATAAGAGATAGATAGGGCATCTTCAAAACCTCAAGAGATCTGCAGAATATGGCATTCAAAGATGTTTTCGTAACTTTAGATTTTTTTATATCAAGACATATCAACTCCTGACAGCAGCCCCTATTCTCCTCCAAGTAGAAGATGAGCATCAAAGAATCTCCAGTGGGAGATGATTGAATTAGTTGCAAGCCTATCTCTTGGTAGGAAAAGCCCCTTGCTCAAACTGTAGACAGAATGGTGTCCAAAAAGGACAAAACCTGGAAGCAGGTAAGTTGACAGCCTAGCTCTCCCAAGACAGGGTAGGTAAGTCCTTCATAACCCCTGCTCCACAATCAATGTCTGTCAGATAAAAGGGGCCAAATGACTGAAAATCGATGCTGTAATGTATGGAGAGAAAATGGGAATGGTCCAGGCAGCCACTGGTATGTCATTTCTTAGTTTTGGAAGCTGCAGGCCTTGTACTTCCTATAAAATCAGATATATTTATCCCTCTCAGGTCTCTGAGGTGGTTGAAGAACAGATAGCTAGAGTCTCATAATTAAATTTTGAGTTGTTTAGGAATCAAGAGAGTTTTATAGATCTAAGAAGATACTTTTAAAATTGTGTTGCAAGTTAGTGTGAATGTTGAGTCAGATATAGAACTTTAAACTCATGGAGATGGTTAGATAGTAGAATGTTAAAGTCAGGTACCAAATACAGATGGACTGGACATTGGGAATGTATGCTAAGCCATATAACCCTCATAACTGTGGCCTAATGACCTCTGTTGTTTTGTACTGTATTTATTATTATAAGCGAAAGAGCCATTTGTTGGACTGAAAGGGAAAACTGTAGGGGGAAATAAGATATACCTTAAACTTAAAAGAAAAAAAAAAAGGGAAGAGGATGGGGGTTGAGGGTGGGAGGGTGAGACTGGATGGGGGAATAGGGAGGGGACTGCGATTGAGATGTAACTTGAAGAAATAAAAAAATAAAGGAAAAATTTAAAAAAAAAAGAAAAGACGGAATCTAAGAATTATAGGCCTAGAGGAAAGAGAAGACTCCCGACTCCAATGTCCAGGAAACATCTTCAACAAAATCATGGAAGAAAACTTCCCAAACCTAAAGAAAGAGATGTCAATAAAATTCCAAGAGACATACAGAACACGAAACAGATTAGATCAGAAAAGAAACTCCTCTCATCACATAATAATTGAAACTCCAAATGTACAGAACAAAGAAAGAATATTAAAAGTTGTAAGAGGAAAATGTGAAGTAACATATAATGGCAGACCCATCAGAATTACACCAGACTTCTCCTCAGAAATTTTAAAAGCCAGAAGGGCATGGACAGATGTCCTACAAGCTCTGAGAGAACATAGGTGCCCAACCAGACTACTATACCCAGCAAAACTCTCTATCAACATAGATGGAGATAACAAGATATTCCATGACAAAATCAAATTTAAACAGTATCTACCCACAAATCCAGCCCTACAGAAGATCCTAGAAGGAAAACTCCAACCCAGAGAAGATAACTATGCCCAAGAAAACAGAAGAAACAGAAAACTCCATGGCAACTAAACAAAAAGAAACACTGAACCAACACCTACACCAAAATAAGGGGAAATAACAACCTCTGGTCACTAATATCCATCAACATCAATGAATTCTACTCCCCAATAAAAAGACACAGACTAACAGATTGGATCCATAAAAAGACCCATCATTTTGCTGCATACAAGAAACACATATCACTAACAAAGATAGATGCTACCTCAGAGTAAAGGGTTGGGAAAAGGTTTTCCAAGCCAATGGACCCAGGAAGCAAGCTGGAGTAGTCATCTTAATATCAAACAAAATAGACTTCCAACTGAAGTTAATCAAGAAGATAGAGAAGGGCATTACATACTCATTAAAGGAAATATTCATCAAGAGGACATCTCAATATTGAACATCTATGCCCCAAATGCAAAGGAACCTACATTTGTAAAAGAAACTATTCTAAAACTTAAATCACACATCGATCCCCACACATTAGTATTGGGTTACTTCAACACCCCACTCACAACAATGGACAGATCATCAAGACAGAAGCCAAACAGAGAAATAATAAGCCTAACAGAGCTCATGAACCAAATGGACCTAACAGATATCTACAGAATGTTTCACCCAAGCACAAAAGAATACACCTTCTTCTCAGCACCGCCAGGAACATTCTCCAAAATCGACCATATAGTCAGACACAAAGATAGCCTCAACAGATGCAAGAAAATTGAAATAACCCCTTGTATCTTATCAGACCACCATGGAATAAAGCTGGACTTCAACAACAACAGAAACAACAGAAAGCCTACACACACATGGAAATTGAACAACTCTTTACTGGATGACTACTGGGTCAGGGAAAAAATAAAGAAGGAAATCAAAGACTTCTTAAAATCCAACGAAAATAAAGGCACAACATACCCAAACCTATGGGACACAATGAAAGCTGTGCTATGAGGAAATTTCATAGCACTAAGTGCCTTCAAAAAGAAAATTGTGACAGTTCATATTAGCGAATTAACAGCTAAATAGGGTGAATTGGGGAAAAAAAAGAAGCAAACACTCCAAAGAGGAGCAGAAGGCAGGAAATCATCAAACTTAGGGCTGAAATCAACAACTTAGAGACAAAAAGTAATATACAAAGAATCAATGAAACCAAGAGTTGGTTCTTTGAGAAAAATCAACAAAATAGACAAACCCTTAGCCAAATTAACTAAAAGGCAGAGGGAAAAAACCCAAATCAACAAAATCAGAAATGAAAAGGGAGAAATAACAACATACATTGAAGAAATACAGAGAATATTTGGGTCCTACTTTAAAAATATATACTCCACCAAATTTGAAAACTTAAGTGAAATGGACATTTTTCTTGATAGATTCCACCTGCCGAAGCTAAATCAAGATCAGGTTAACAGATTAAACAGCCCTATAACACCTAAGGAAATAGAAACAGTCATTAAAAATCTCCCAACCAAAAAAACCCAGGGCCAGATGGTTTTAGCACAGAATTCTACCAGACCTTCAAAGAAGAGCTAATATCAATACTCTTCAAACTCTTACACAAAATAGAATCAGAAAGAACAGTACCAAACTCTTTCTATGAAGCCACAATCACCCTAATTCCTAAACCACAAAAAGACCCAACAAAGAAAGAGAACTTCTGACCAATCTTACTCATGAACATAGATACAAAAATACTTAATAAAGTACTGGCAAACCAAATCCAAGAACACATCAAAAGTATCATACACCATGATCAAATAGACTTCATCCCAAGAATGCAAGATGGTTCCACATATGAAAAGCCATCAACTTAAGTCACCATATAAACAAGATGAAAGAAAAAAAACACATGATAACCTCGCTAGATGCAGAAAAAGCATTTGACAAAATCCAACACCCCTTCATGCTAAAAATTCTGGAGAGAACGGGCATACAAGGACCATATCTAGAAATAATAAAGGCAATATACAGCAAACCAGTAGCCAACATCAATTAACTGGAGAGAAACTTGAATCATTTCCTCTAAACTTAGGGATAAGACAATGATGCCCACTTTCACCATCTCTCTTCAATAAAGTACTTGAAGTTCTTGCTAGAGCAATAAGACAACTAAAGGAGATCAAGGGGATAAACATCGGAAAGGAAGAAGTCAAATTATACCTATTTGCAGACGATATGATAGTATACATAAACAACCCCAAAAATTCCACCAGAGAATTCTTCCAGCTCGTAAACACCTTCAGCAAAGTGGCTGGATACAAAATTAATTCAAAAAAATCAGAAGCCCTTCTTTGTACAACAAATAAATGGGCTGAGAAAGAAATCAGGGAAACAACTCCCTTCACAATAGCCACAAACAAAATAAAATACCTGGGGGTAACTCTAACCAAGCAAGTAAAGGACCTGTACAACAAGAAGTTCAAGTCCTTGAAGAAAGAAATTTAAGAGGCCTTTAGAAGATGTAAAGATCTCCCATGATCGTAGATAGGTAGGATAAACATAATAAAAATGGCCATCCTACCAAAAGCAATATACAGATTCAATGCAATTCCTATCAAAATACCAACACAATTCCTTTTAGACCTGGAAAAAGTTATTCTTAATTTCATATGGAACAACAAAAAACCCAGAATAGCTAAATCAATCCTGTAAAATTAAAAAAAAAAAAACATCTGGGGGTATCACCATCCCAGATTTCAAGCTGTACCACAGAGCAATAGTAATAAAAACAGCATGGTACTGGTATAGAAACAGACCAGTGGATCAATGGAATCTAATTGAAGACCCAGAAATGAACCCACACACCTATGGTCACCTAATTTTGGACAAAGAAGTCAAAACCACACAATGGAAAAAGGATAGCATCTTCAACAAATGGTGCTGTTCCAAATGGATGTCCACATGTAAAAGAATGAAATCAGACCCATACTTATCACCTTGCACAAAACTTAAGTCCAAGTGGATCAAAGACCTCAACATAATTATGGATACATTAAATCTACTAGAAGAGAAAGTAGGAAAAACCCTTGAACTCATTGGCACAGGTGACAACTTCCTGAACAGAACACCAGCAGCTAAGGACCTAAGACCAACAATCAATAAATGGGATCTCATGAAACTGAAAAGCTTCTGCAAGGGAAAAGACACTGTCATTCAAAAAAAAAATGGCTGCCTACAGATTGGGACAAAATCTTCACCAACTGCATATCTGAGAGCGAGTTTATATCCAACATTTACAAAGAACTCAAGAAATTAAATGCCAAGAGACCAAATAATCCAATCAAAAAAATGGGGAAAAGAGCTAAACAGAGAATTCATAAAGGAGGAATCCCTAATGGCTGAGAAACACTTGAAGAAATGCTCAACATCATTAATCATCAGAGAAATGCAACTCAAGACAACTCTAAGATTCCATCTCACACCTGTCAGAATGGCTAAGATCAAGAGCTCAAATGACAATACATGCTGGTGAGGGTGTGGAGAAAGGGAAACTCTCCTCCATTGCTGGTGGGAGTGCAGGCTTGTGCAACCACTATGGAGGTCAGTCTGGCGATATCTTAGAAAACCTGGAATAGCTCTGCCTCTGGACCCATCCATACCGCTTCTGGGTATACATCCAAATGACTCCTCATCGAATCACACAGAAGTTTCCTCATATATGTTCATAGAAGCCTTATTTGTAATTGCTAGAAACTGGAAACAACCCAGATGTCCCTCAACTGAAGAATAGATTAAAAAACTGTGGTACATCCACACAATGGAATACTACTCAGCTATCAGAAACAATGAAATTATGCAATTTGCAGCCAAATGGATGAAACTAGAGAAGCTCATCCTGAGTGAGCTAACCCAGACTCAGAAGGATGCACATGGCATCTATTCACTTATAGTCGGATTTTAGCTATATAGTACATGATATCTATACTACCACCAACGCACCAAAGGGAAGATGGACATCGAATTTTTCTTTTTCTCCCTGTCAATGAGACACTTTTCCCTAGTGGTGCTGCCTTGTAGGCCCCCAGTGTATGAGGAGGTTCTCGGCCCACATATGACTGCTATGTAGGGACACTCCACTCCAGAGGAGTGGGATGGAAGGGTTAGGGGGTAGAGGGTGGGAGGTCAGGACTTGGAGGTGTGGAAAGAGGACACTATGATGGAGATGTAACCTGAAGCAATAAATAAATAAATTTAAAAATGGTGGGCAGGCAGATCAGACTGGCCCCTGGCAGCATATGGAACTTTTCAAAGCAAAGGAAACTGAAAAAGTGCTTCTCAACATGGCCACACTTTGAAAAACTCTAGCTGAAGATTGCATTCTAGGTAGGTGGAGCCCAGATTGGACTTAGGTAACATGAAGCCTAAGGATGGTGCTTTGCTGAGGGGCATGGCTGCAAAGCCACAGAGACCTCCAGAGAGAGTGCCCTGTGGAGGGTCATGACCAAGGACCTTAAAAAGGGACATGAGAGAGCCTGGGAGCTATGAGTTACCCCGAGAACCACACCCCATTTAGGCCTGAGAGAGTCCCATAAGAGAGAGAGAGAAAGATGCCTGCATGAGCGACAAAAAGGTGTGAAGCAACTGACAGAAAAGGTGGGAAGCAAAGGCTGAGAAAAAGTTGCAGAGAATGACTCTTTCCATGAGCTAACCCAAGAAGGCCAGGAAAAGTCACAAAGAGAGACAGATGACACGGGGAGCAGAGCAGCCTAAGGTGTGCTAGCACACGAGCAAGGTGCTAGGTGCACATGGACTGAGGAGACTAAAGAAATGACTATAACATTGGCCTGAGAAAAGCTGGAACGTGCTGACACCACAGTGGCAGAAGCAAAAAAAAAAAAACTGAGGTGGCCCACAGGCAGTGACAGCACCATCCTGAGGTGCGAGGCACATACACACTCCAAAGCTGTGGTGAACAGGTGAACAGATGGTAAGAGACCTCAAAAATAGGCAGGAATATGACCCCTATTTTTGCAAGGGTGTTGCAAGATTCAGACAAGTAATAGGCCACAGCAAGTCTGTGGCACTAAAGGTTAAACTGTGTGGTATAGCACCTGCCCTGAGGGGTTCAGCTAGTGCAAATATCGGCCTGAGGTGTCCAAGGACAGTCTCAGATGACTGAAGCCAGTCCCAAGCTGAGCTGTTGAAGCAGGCTGGCTGCACAAGCTGTTGGGTGACATTAGACCCTGAGACTGAGGAGAAAGCCTCAAACCTAAGCTGAAATAAGGCTGCCATAACTATGCCTGAGCCAGACTGCTGAATGCTGTTTGAGGTGTGCCTGCAGATTGACTACAAACCAAGTTGCCCTCACAGACCTCCACTAGAGAATTTTGGTATCCTTTCAAAAATGATAAGGTAGGGTTGTTTAAATGTTGTTAGGTTATAGGTGGGTTTTTTTAGGTTTATTAGTTATTAATAAAATAGTTTAATAAAGTTTTCATTTACAGTCCTTTGTTCTTAAATCTCATAAACTTTTAAAAGTCATATACATTTCTGCATTAACACATGTAACAAATATGTGATATGCAAAAATCAGCTAAAGATGATTGCCTGCTTTTTGTTTGAGCAGGTAAAAGATATCACATTTTATAAGTCCATTTGGACTGTAACCAAATTGCAATATAAGTTTCCATCCATGCCATTTGAAAAGATGACATTTAATAAGTTTCAGGCAGTTTCAAAACTATTCCCAAGTAGAGGGATCAGAATTTAAATTACTTGTTATGTTGTTCTTGGTTTCTTCCTTCAGGTCTGCAGTTAAGATTTTCAGGAGGTCTTCCCTGGTCAAATCTTATCCTTACTAATTTTGAAGGAATCCACAGTGTCCTTCTCCTGTAGAAACAAAGGCAAAACCTCTCCCCCAAAGCAACATATTTCATGCCTTCCAATCTGAGGTTAAGAGTCCTCATAATATAAAAGTGTGGTGGACTTCACTATTGAGGTTGTAGTCTGCCATATCCAGGAAAACCTGAGCTCAACAATAAATGGCGGAATCCCTTTTCCAGCAGGTCTCCTCTCTTTCTTCCTGATCTGGGGAATTCAACCACCACACTCTCTACCTGAGGAATGTCATGTATGAAGTTATAGTTTTAACTTCCTTTCTCCTAATAAGAACCCACCCACAAAGCACCTAGGATACATGGAATGCCTCTCTATCCAAATGAGGATTCCCACTATCTTAAGCCCTCAGACAATGATTTGCATTCACCCTGAAATCCTCCATCTACTCCCCAAAGTTCTATATAACCATTGTTCATCCCAATAAAATTGAACTGCCTCACTGAAGCTGGTCCCAGAGTGTTAATCTGTTGAACTTGTGGCCATCTTGACCCTGTTCTCCATCTTCTGCTCCCCTTGACCATGTGGACTGGTGGCTAACAGTCAGGAGGAAAATGGAAGACCAACATAGGCTGGTTTAATTCAACAGTTTTTCCCCCAATCCAATGCTCCTCAGCAGCTGTTGCTTTTTTGTTCATTAGAATTTAAAAATTTTAAAGTTAATGAAGCACTATTTAATCTATCTCTGGGAGTCTTTTACCCCTCTCTGTTTATTAAGCATCTCTCTCTACTTCAAGACTCAGCCATACCACTTCTGGGTATACATCCAAATGATTCCTCACCAAACCACAAGGACATTTACTAATCTATATTCATATGTTCATAGCAGCCTTATTTGTAATAGCTAGAACCTGGAAACAACCCAGATGTCTCTCAACTGACGAATGGATTTAAAAAAAAAGCTGTGGTACATCTACACAATGGAATACTACTCAGCCATCAGAAACAATGAAATCATGCAATTTGCAGCCAAATAGATGGATCTAGAAAACCTCATCCTGAGTGAGCTAACCCAGACTCAGAAAGATGCACATGGCATCTATTCACTTATAGCTGGATTTTAGCCATATAGTACAGAATAACTATACTATAGCCAAATGGTCCACATGTGCATCCTGTAATTTCTTTTCTACCAGAGTCAACTGTTTTTAAGCCTCGGCTGATAATTTTCTTGGAAATTTTAAGTCTGAATCTCTTTGTAAGGTTTGAAATACATTACTTAGCTCTTGAGTAGTCAAGCCAGTTGTGGGTCTGACAATTAATATGTGTAGCCAATTAATATGTCCCAACAGTTTTTGAAAATTATTGAGTTTATAATTGATCTCTCCTAGTTTGTACCTTCTATCATCAAATTTTCTATAGACATATCTTATATCCTAGATAATTAATAGAATCTCCTCTTTATATTTTTAGGAGCAATTTATAATCCCCAACAAGTCAAAATTCGTTTTACTTAGTTAACTATTTTTCTAAAGTATCTGAATCTGACTTAATCTTCAAAATCTCATCCATATAACTGTAAATTATAGATTAAGGAACTTGCTCACAATTATTCCTAATGGCTATTGTACAAAATGTTGACACATGGTAGGACCATTTAACAATCCTTGTGGCAAGACTCTCCAACGGTACTTTTTAATAGTTTGAATATTATTATAAGTAGGCATTGTGAAAGATAAGTTTTCTCTGTCTTGCTCATGCAAAGGGATAGTTAAAAAGCATTCTTTGAAAACAATTACTATAACAGGCCATGACTTAGATAATAAAGAAGTTAAAAGGATTCCAAGTTGTAAGGAACCCATAGGCTGAGTGACTTTATTGATTGCTCTCAGATCTGTTAACATCCTCCATTTTACAGACTTCTTTTTAATGACAAATATAGGAGAATTCCTAGGGCTAGTGGACTATTCTATATGTTGAGTCTCCAGCTGAGCTTGGAATAGCTGCTCTAGTGTCTGTAACTTTCCTTTTGTTATAGACCTTTGCTTTACTGAACAGATTTGTGAGTTAACCATTTTAGTGGTAGAGCAATTGTTCTATCAGCAGTGGCTCCTCAATATAAAGCTGAAGAGCAGAACTTCTGCTGTGCCCTGTTTATGAACAGTGTATACAGTCTGTTACTGTCTTTGATAATATTTTTTAATATCTTTACTAGGAACATCTCTTATACAGCCTGTCTCTGAAGTTGGAGGAATGATAATCTGCTTCCCACTGTTGCAATAGATTACTTCCCCATAGATTTTTGGTTATATTAGCCACATACAGCTTTAATTTTACTATCTAACCCTCTGATCCTATGCATTTAATGCATTCTAGACTTTGTTTTACATGAGACAATGTCCCAATTACTAGAAACTGAATATCTACTTCCCAAAGAGGCTAATCTGGAGGCCAAGATTTTGGTGAAAATACTGTTAAATTCTGCTCCTGTGTTTACCAAACCTGCAATTTCAATATCATTTATAAGTATTGTAGTTTTGGTCTCTGATCATCTGTAGCAGCTTGCCAAAAGACTTGTTTTCTGGCCTTTCCTGAGTTTTCTCTTCATTATACTGAAGTTGGTCTGACTTTGATATCTTCATTATTAATGTTTATATCTAGAGCAATGTTGTTTAATTGCTCTATTTGATGAGTTTGAAGTTGATGAGTTTCTCTACTGCTTACCTGAAATGGTTGACTTGAATTTGATATCAGGCCTGAAAAAGGCCCACTAGGGCATTTCCCAACAAGGGGTTACCTTGTTTGTTCCCTGTTCATCTGCATAGACTGTCCAATACCAACCTTTGTCATACATTCTGCATACTCCAGAACATTCAGGCCTTCTTTTGGAATTAGCTTGTCTCTGTCTACAATTCCTCTTGAAATGACCATGCTTGCCACAGCCAAGACATTTGACAGTTTGTCTTTTCTCAAAATCTTTAAAGATTACTTCTCCTATTAAAGTTGCATTGTAAGTATGAGATCCAATATCAACAGTATTTATATTCCAGTCACCTATTGATGCTGATCTTACCTTTAGAGACCTGATCACCTTTTTACATTTACAATTAGCATCTTTGAAAGCCAAAAATCTATTAGAACTTGTCTACCTTCTGAATCTGATACTCTTCTATTTACATCTGAAGTGAGTTTTTGTTTTAAAAAAATTAGTGTTTCCTTGTATAATTTTAGTAAATGATTCAGACCTTTTTTTTGTTTCTTCAACCTTGTCCCAGGAATTAAAAGTGCCATAAGACACAACTCCAAGGTGGTGTCATCATATTCAACCTGCATTTGTACCTCAGCGTATTGACTTTCACCTTGGAACTGATCTTGGGAAATAGGCCTATTTATGTTTTCTATCTCCTTAGCTTCTTCCTTCCACCACGATTGCCATTGTTACTGAGGACCAGCTTCTAATATTGTTTTTGTCATATCTTTCCAGTCTTAGATAATAACTCTATTTTGAATTGCCCAAGTTTAATATCTACTTCACGAATGGTAGATATATACCATATGAAATTACAGAATATTTAAATTTTTTAAATCTAGCATTTCTACAGGATGCCATCAAAATTCTTCATAACCTTGGGGGTTCATATTATCTTCTGGTATTTTTCATATAGTAGCCAGATAAGTTAAGTTTGGTTTTCTAACAACTTTTGGCTGACCATCTTTAATTTCCTTATACAATGGTACAGTAGGTTCTTGTCTCATATCAATCCACTTACTATATTTTTCTACTTCCTGTATCTCTAAAGCTTTTTTCTTTGAGAGATCACAGAAATTGACTATGGCTATTAATAATAAAATATGAAATACCAGAATAAAAGTAATCATAATTGGTATTGAGGTAGTTCTATTTTTAAACCATCCAATGTAGCACTGTTAGGGTCCTAAAGTCCTATGTTACAATATTTCACACCCTTATGTAGCTTATTCATTTTAATTTTGCCTAACTCTCTCTTTAAGAACTTCACAATATTATTTTCAAACTCTTTTTTGTTTTGGTTTTTTGTTTGTTTGTTTTTATTTTTTTGAGACAGGTTTTATCTGTGTAGCTCTGGCTGTGCTACACTCACTTTGTAGACCAGGCTGGCTTTGAACTCACAGAGATCCACCTGCCTCTGCCTCTCAAGTAGTGGGATTAAAGAAATGCACTACTACACCTAGCTCAAATTATTTATTTATTCATATAATTATTTATACCCAATTTCTTTTCTCTTTTACTGTTTGCAAATTTAATACATTACCCTAATAGAAGTTTGGGACTTTAGCTTTTCACTCTGGGCTTGAACTTTTTCTGTGTGCTGTCCCTGGTGTTCCTTCTAAGTTGTTCAGCTTAGCATGTGGTGCTTGCTGCTGGCTCTGCACTCCATCAGTTTGGTCCAGCCCTCCATCCTACTCTGACTACAGCACCGTCTGACAGCCTGCACAGTAGCAACATTCCTTAGGATGACACAGGTTCCTGCAGTTGTTCACTACCTGCCTTAGGCCCATGTGTTGCCCTGGCCTGGGCCACTGTTTGCCTTCCAATGAGATCCAAGCCAAGCTTTATCTGCATGCACACCAGTCAGGAATCCTGCTTACCCACCCCATTCTTCCTATAGTTCTTATCTAGGCAAGATGTCCTGCCTTTCCTTCCCTGCCTCAGCTATTGGCCATTCACCTCTTTATTAAAACAATCAGAAGGTAAGACAGGGAGTATACACAAAATATGATGGAGATGTAAGATCTCAAAGTCTGACCTGTAATCAGATCTTTGCTGGGACAGAAATCAATATTTGAATAATATAAAGACAACCTTTATACTGTGCACTAAAAGATCACCCCAACAACTGGTTGGCCAATGAGCTCCAGGAATACACCTGTCTCCACTTCCCTGTGGTATAACAAATCCAGATTGCCATGGTCAACTGTTAGAGTTTATCTGAAAGATGCTTGTATTCAAATGTTAATTGATTCCTTACTATTGAGCAAACACTCACATACACCAAATGATGCTGCATAACCTTTCCTGCTAATCCCTGATTTGTAAATTACATTTTTATGTATATTTATTAATATCTAAACAACACATATAACCTATAAACACCTAATTCCTAACAACATTTACACAACCCTACCCCAACCCTTTTGAAAGGATATTAAGGTCATAGGTCTTTAAGGCAACTTGTCACCCTTCTATCTTCAGAGACACCTCAAATAGCAATCAGCAGTCTGGCTCTGGCATAGTTATGGCAGTCTTATTTCAGCTTAGGTTTGAGACTTTCCCTCAGGCTTAGGGCCTAGAATTACCCACCAGCTTGTGCAGCCAGCCTGCTTCAACAGCTCCACTAAGGGCTGGCTTCAATCAGGTGAGACTGTCCTCAGACATCCCAGGCTGCTGTTTGAACTAGCTGAACCCTCAGCACAGATTTTGTGCTATTCACCTTAGTCCTTGTGGCCTTGCCTTAGCTTAGAGGCTTTGCAGGGGCTAATTCACTTTTCTGGGCCTATGTCATGCCCTCACATGACAGGTGTTACCCTCTTGCCTGTTTTCGAGGCCCTCTCTGAAGCCTTTGGGCTCCACTTGCCTCCTTGACCCTTGTTCATTTGCTTAGTGGCTCTCAGACCTGTGGATGGATGTCTTCAGTGACTGGTTTTCATGAACATTCTCTCAGCAGGTTCTATGTCATGCCTTTTTGCCAGTCTTCTTGGGCCTGCTCATGGCAAGAGTCTCTCTCTTGAATTCTGCCTCCTGTTTCCTTGCAGTTCTCAGTTTATGTGCCAAGGCTTCTGATCACCAATTCTTATTGCTTTAGGGACAGTGAAGCCCAAGGGCTGTCAGATGGTGAACTTCACTTTGGACCTTGCTTTCTTCTATGTGTGCTCCTCTTTTATGGGAGCTCCGTTCTTAGGCTTAAATAGGGTGTGATTCTCATCGTAGGCTCTCTTAAGATCCCTTTTGAGGTCCTTGGCCATACTCCTCTACAGGGCACACACTGTCTCTGGTCTGTATGGGTTTGCAGCCACACCCCTCAGCAAGGCATCATCTGCAGGCTTCACATTGTCTCAGTCCAATCTGGGCTTTGCCCACCTAGACCACAGTCTTTAACTAGAGTCTTTCAAAGTGTGGCCATGTTGAAAACCCCTTTTACAGTTTCCTTGGCTTTTAAAATGTCCAGGCACCATGCTGAAATGTCTGTCCCTTTTAAGAGTTCACAAGCATTCTCACATATTCACTGAAGAAAACTAACTCCCATTATACTGATTGGCTGAATAAAGTGGTCAACAGCCTGGACTGAAAGAAGAGAGGTAGGCAGGTCAAAGGTGTGTGGGCTTATGGATCAGAGAATTACTAGGAAACGAGGGAGGAGGAAGAGGGGAGATGCCATGGGTTAGGTGGAAAATGAGAAGCACATGTGGTCAGGAACAACCTTATCAGAGGATAAGATCAAATGGAACATGTGCAAGTATTTATGGTGAGAAGTAGAAACCAAGCTTAGAGGGTTAAGATCTGCCTAGTCCCAGTGCTTAAGGATTTATATATATATATATATATTAAAATCCAACAGGTCTTGCTGTGTTTATTTACAAGTAGATGATTTCGTGCTACTCACACTTTTAAAAGTCCTATTTTAACATTGTTTCACATGAGGATGAGAGACTAACATTCTGGACAGTCCCAGGCTCCCTTGTGAAGCCCTATACTCTCTGTACTAAAAGATATGCTGCTTTTGACCCACTAGACTTCAGACCCTGGGAAGGCCATGCTATCCCATGGCTGCTAAGAAGGACAAGCCACCTTTCAAACTGTAACTGTTGAAAAGCAGGGGATAAACAGTTCCTTGGCAGTGATTTTCCCCCAGCCTTGCACAATTCAGAATGCATGCATGCTACCTTATCATATGTGCATCCATGAACCAGGTCATTTCTCAAACATGGTATCAATCGATGCAGTGGGAGGGATGAACTTCCAAGAAACACAAAGCCCAGAGCTGGGATGGATGGATGGTACTGGCTCCTCATATACACAGATGAGCCTGAAGTTGCTCAAATGTGCAAGAGGTGGGAAAAATCACTGTCTATTTAAAATAAAAGTCCATGATGGCAACTAAGGTTAGCCTCCACTGGTCTCCACTCACAAGAAACAGAGGAAAGATCACAGAGGTACTACATGCCAGAGACCACTGCTAGAGGACCAGACTATATGTCTAAGAACTAACATAAAATAACATATTAAACTGCTCTGAACTACCAACTAGTAGTAGTAGTTGGAGCTTCCATGGGAGGACTGAAAGGAACTCAGACTAGAACAAAATAAACAATTAACTGATTTAATAATTTAATCAAAATAAACACATTAATTAAATTCATACCTTGATCCTAATACTTGGGAGACAAGGACAAAGACAAAAAGGTCCCTTGTGAGTTCGAGGACAATCTAATCTACAAAGCACTACTGATCAAATCCAAGATAACCTGAGCAACACAAAAGAAACCCTGTCTCAATAAAATTAATAGTCATTTGTCACTATAGAGGATGTTTAAACTCCATGCAATCTTATGTTGATTTGTCAACATGAAATGGTTTTGTGTATGATGATGATAGTAGTGATTATAATGGTGGTATTGTCCATCCTCTTTGAGGGAAATAAAAATGTAACAGACCTACATAAAAAATGGACTGTTAACTTTAATCAACTTATATCTATATTGACTTCAAACTGCTGGACAAAGGCTATGCGATTTTGAGAGAGAAGCTTCATGTTTGTGTCAACAGGAAAGAAGAAAAGACTTTGTATTCCATCCAAAATAATAAAAATCAGATTTTACAAGGGGAGACCTCCTGCATAGCTTGTCTACAGACAGAGAAAAGGAAAACTCAAAAGAGCAAATGGGTAATGTATATATTAATTCCCTCTATATAGAATAACTCTAAAACTGACAGGGACATTTAAATGCCTCCAGTCAGAACATCAACTTTACATGGCCAATAGATCCTTGGCTACAAAATCCTCAGGACTTATGTCATTCTGTTTTATGACATAGAGAAAAAATGATAATTAAGTTTGGTATACCATCCAGACTAACTTAAAGAGAGATGTCTTTCTTCTGCTCAAACAAAGAGCAGGGAAACATTCTTGACTGATCTGTGCATCCCACAATTTTATGATTACAGAACTATATGTTACTTGTGAGAAATTATATATTTTCAGAATTAAAGAACCAGACACCAAAGGAACAAGAAAGCCTTAACACAGTTCACTATTTCAGCATCCTATACGATCTAGTTTCAAAGCCTGCCTCAACTGCTGTTCTATCAAAGCTTGCTTCCAAGACAGCTTCAAAGAAAACTGCCAATTCTAGTTGGTTCAACCTTCAGATTGTTCCAAACAGGACTTCATTTAAGCTGCATTTTTAGTATTTAAAAGACTAGACAACAAAAATTACTGCCCGCTTACTGAACCATTTTCTTTTTCAATTTTATTTGGGGCCCCCTAAAAGGTATCCTACATCCCAAAATCAGCAGGAAGAAATTTTTAAGAAGAATGACATCCCATTCCCTTGGGCTGGGTTGTATAGATTCTGGTTGTTCTAATGGGCTATGAATGTTTGTTGTCACTTTATGGGAATTGGTTACAATTATTACTAATCTTGATTAAAAATACATATAGAAACTTAGATTCAGGTTGAAAAGAAAAGGGGGGAGTATAGGAATATAATATAGAAATAATAAGATATAAGGGTAGATTATTGAATCTGTTCCTCAAATTAGAGCTACTGTTATTCTCAAAATAAGGTTATTTTTGATACATTGATATAGATTATTGTATATTTATACAGATTTAAGGTTATTTTGATACACTTATATATGTGTATTTCAACTCTTGTATAAGTGTTGTGCCTATATAACTCATTTATAAACACAAGATTTACTTTCAGTCTTTTTATAACCTGCTATTACAATCTATGTAGGATGTTAAGTAATACAAGTTAATGGTTAGCCAATTAAACTCAGTCATAACAGATACTAGTTTGTCATAGAAATATGCTTCCTACGTTAAACAGATAGTAAATAGAAACAAGCAGCATTTGCCTGTTCAGAATTACGATATATATAGATAGTTAGAGAGTTAGATAGATAATAGATAGATCGATAGATATCTACAAAAACCTCAGAGACCTACAGAATACAGCATTTAAAATGTTTTTTTTTATTATTTTAAGGATGCTGTGACTTAAGACATGTCAGCTCCTGACAGCACCCATTGACGTGAAAGAAGATGATGAACATCAAATAATCTTCATCAGGAGATGGCTTCTACTGGGCAAAAATGCCCCTAATCTCTCAGCAGACAATATGCTGTCCAAAAATGGACAAGACTTGGAAGCAGTGTAAGTCAACAGCCTAGTTCTGCCAAGACAAGGTAAGTAAATCTTTCGTATTTCCTGCTTCACAAGTCTGTCAGATATATTGGGCCAGAAAGCTTATATTTCAACATTGTCTAGAGATATTTGGGACTGATCTGGAAGTAAACTGTCTCTGTCATCTCCATAATTTTGGAAGCTATTTGCCTATAATTCCTATATACTCAAGTAATAATTTTATTCCTTTTCAAGTCTCTGATGTGATTGAAAACTAAATAGTTACAGTTTCAGCTATGCTTAATTAATTTGTTTAAGATTTAAGTTTTTTTTTTTAAAAAAAAAGATGTTTTAAGTTCCAAAAAGATGTTTTCAGGTTGATAAATACAAAATATGATAGAAATTGATTCAGGTACAAAAATTTAGACTCACAAAGATAGGATAGGTGGTGTTTCTTCAAGGTTGTCAAATACAAATAAGCTTAACATTTTAATTGTAACCTTTCTATATGGTTTTCCTGATTATTTCATAATTGTTCTTACTGTATATAGCTTACTGTGTGTGTGTGTGAGTGTATTAGCCTTTTTGTTAGACAGAAAAGGGGAATTGATGGGATGATGTTATGCATTCTAAATGTTAATTAATTGTTCCTGCTTGCTGTCTGTTACTTACATTGTCTATGATTGATTGAATAAATGCTAAGGCTTGAGATTGGGCAAGAACAGAAGTAGGCGGGACTAAGGTGTGAGTGCTTCTGAAACAGAGATGTTATTGGGTAATAGAGAAGCCTCTGAGTGGAGAAACAAAGAGAAAGAAGGAAGACATATGCCATGGGTTAGAGAAAAGAACCTCATTCCACATAACCTGGAACATCCGCATCGAGTGGAGAAAAACAGCCCAGGGGATGTATGTATATTATACAAGGCTTTATTCAGAAATAGAATTAAGAGCTAGCTTACATGGGCCAAGATTGCTCAATTCAGGCCAAGGCTTATTAAAATCCACATGGTGTCTGTGTGCTCATTTATAATGGCTGGTTAAGGATTAACAGCCACTAATCACTTAACAATAATATAAATACTGTTAAACAATTTAATAAATTATTTATACATATGTTAAAGTTTATCTGAAAGATGCATGTATTCCAATGTTAATTGCTTGCTCCCCATCTTCCTTAGTGTTGAGCAAACACTCACATACATAAAGTGATGCTGTGCAACCTTGCCTGCTAATCTATCCCTGATTGACTGAACAAAATGGCCTACAGCCTAATCTGGGAGCCCAACTTGGCTCAGATGAATCTGGAGACTGCTTCAGGAACAGCCAGCAATCAAACACTGCAGGTGAACACTGAAGCAGATGTTGCAGGAGAGCAGCAGAATCTCAGTGGGAGCCCAACTTGGCTCAGGCAAATCTGAAGGCTGCTTCAGGAACAGCTAGAAGCCTGCATTGTGACCACAGGAGAGTGAGGTGGAAGTTTGAATTTCCTTAGAAATACAGTTGTATTAAATGAATGTGCTTTTTGTTTTTGTCTCAAGTATGGAATGTGGGAGTGCTTTGTCTATTGATAAGTGACACTGATAAACAGGTTTGTGAAAGGGGCATGTGAAACTTCCTAATGAAGAACAAGTGATATTTTGCAAGCCAGAAATTTTCATGTGTATGGAACATATTTACATCCTTTGATGGACAGACTTCTTGGAGAACTCGTGATCTTGGTCAACAGGAGGTACCTTGCGTGGAGGGCATGAAGTTGGTCAACTAGAAAGTATCCTTGTGCATATTTGGAGTAAATATAAAAAGGAGGACCTGGAAACTCAATGGTGAGGGGGCGGCTTTTGCTTGGCATTGTTTCTCATTGCTGCTTTGCTTTGAAAGATTCCAGACAACATTTTGTCAAAGTTTGTTGCTGCAGAGAATTGCTGAAGATTTCGGTCCAAGTCAGGCTGAGCCCAGGTAGGTCCCATTTGGGGCCATGAAACCTGGTGCTTCTTCAGCTGTCCTTGTCGGTGCTGCTAGATTGCTGTGTTCCTATTGCTGATTGTATCTGTTCCTGTGTGTGCTGTTTTGGCCGGACTCTAATGAGGTGCCCCAAGGACCTTTGACTTAGGAGATCTTCATCTTAATATCCTTTCTCCCATACCTCAGGTCAATGGATTGGAAAATGTATAGAGTTTTTAATAAATAGTTTAAAAGTATTCCCTCAGGTGAACACTACTGTGAGTGGTATGAGCACAGGAGAAATGGTGGAAGCTTGGCACCTTGGAGAGCTTCAGAGGTGGCTGCCGGAGTGGCAACAGGGGCTGCAGGAGCCACACTGTCTACTGTGCACGAAGACACAAGTTCCAGGCAGCAGGAGTCTGGCTTAGGTAGGCAGATGCAGCAGTGAATTCTTCTGGGAGGGAGAAGGTCCTTCCTTCCCAAGCCCAAAATAAACAGCAAGTCTCAGACAATCATGTTAAAAGAACGTAGAGAGCCGGGTGGTGGTGGCGCACGCCTTTAATCCCAGCACTTGGGAGGCAGAGGCAGGCGGATCTTTGTGAGTTCGAGGCCAGCCTGGTCTACAAAGCGAGTCCAGGGCAGCCAGAGATATTCAGAGAAACCCTGTCTCGAAAAACTAAAAAAAAAAAAAAAGAACGTAGAGTGAGAGAGTTTATTTCATGAACTGGGACCTTATAAACCTTGGGCAGTGGTAGGGGTTTGGGGTCAAATGTTTTTTGATTCGCTCAGAGTAGGAGTGCCAGGGATAGTTAATTTATATGCAGCAGTAGAGTCCTGTCTTAAGAGGGTGAACACAGTGCCTAATTATCCTATGTGCAGTAGGGGTAAGTGAAGAATTCTAGGCATGGTTAGAGGCATGGACAAGGGTCATTGGCTGAATGCTATGGTACTTAAAATATCTCATTAGCATGGGAAGGTATTTGCAGGAATCCCAGGTGCTGCTGAATGGGTTTCTTATCAGGAGAAAAGGTTGGACCTTTAATTTCCCTGAAGGCTATGTGACATTCCTCAGATAGAAGATCTGGGGTTTCCTCAGATCAGGCAGAGAAGAGGGAACCCCACTGACAAAGGGAGTCCTTCATTTTGCACTGAGTTCAGGAGTTTTCCACTAATGCCAGACTTTGACCTTAGCAGTAAGATTTCACAACAAATGTGCATGGGCTTGTGGGGATCAGAGAAGCATCTGGAGGAAAGAAAAGAGGAAGAGGGGCAGACTCCATGGGTTAGATGGAGGATGAGAAGCATGTGTGACTAGGAGCAACCTGCTTGGAGGACAGGATGAGAACAAATGGAACATGTGCAAGTTTTATGGGGTTTGGGCTGGGAAGTAGAAAGCTAGCTTAGAATGTCAAGATCTGCCCAGCCCCACTGTTCAAGGCTTATTCAAATCTACCATGTTTCTGTATGTTTATTTAGTATATAGCAGATTGAGGAACTACTGCTGACCTAATAATCATAAATATCAATATTAATTATTAGTAACTCATGCAACAGTCAACTTTTACATGGATGTTTGGGGTCCAAATCAAGATCCTTGTGTTTGTGCAGCAAGCATTTTACTCCCTTGTGCTATACTTTTACATAACTGGCCAGAACAATAGGTTTAATTGTACTAATGCTATCAAAGGCACATGAGTGATGCATTGTACTATGAAATTATGATGGCTACAATGTCATTAGGTGATAGAGAATTTTCAGTTCTATTATAATCTGACATGATCACCACCATATATGTCACTTGTGGGTCTAAAATAAGATAATTATGTCCAGAAGCCACACAACCATGATTACCATTTACCAATAAGATATATACTCAGG
>CAJQZJ010000522.1:708240-743330 GCA_907164525.1 Lophiomys imhausi | reverse complement strand
CCTACCATACGAGAAAAGGATGGACAAGACACAGTTCCTGATGCCCATAAGTAGACAGTCTAGCTAGTGTGTAAGGGCCATGGTGCCAACTATCACACCATGATCAGAAGCTCTCTCATACCCTACACTACCTCCCTAGCAGGGATACTAACTATATTTCAAACACTCATATATGTTCTGTTAGAAAACTAAGGATGTGTGTTATAATGACCAGAATCTAAGTAATGTGATTGTTATATGATTCACAATGTAACATGCTTCATTATATTCTTTAGAAGAAGATTATTAATCATTCAATATTTTTACTCTGTTCTAGATGTTGCAGTCATAATCACTGGAGAGAGAGATTGCTCCTTCTAGGGCTCACTGAACAGACAGCTCTTGGTGGTATAAAGAATAGTGTGACCAGTTGAGCATGTTTAATGATAAAAAACAATATCCAGATTGCTTCTGAGTTTAGACTACATATTCTTTTTTTTAAGTTATTTTGAGGCAGAGTTTCTCTGTGTAACAGTCCTGGCTGTCCTGGAACTCATTCTGTAGACCAATTTTGCCTTGAACTCACAGAGATCCACCTGCCTCTGCCTCCTGAGTGCTGGGATTAAAGGTGTGTACCACCATGCTTGGCTAGAATATGTACTCTAAACCTGACTTTAGGAAGCATATGTTAAGTCTCTACAAATGTCTGGGAATGTGTTAACTTGGAGAGCACAATATCCAGTGGGTTGGTTTGACTAAGCATCTTGTATAAAATTCCAAAGATAAGATAAACAAAAGTGATGAGAAACTGATGGTAGTTCTTATAGTCAATATATAAGATGCACATGAGTGACGCAGCAGAAAAAGCTCTGAATATATAGAAATCAGCTCAAAATTATCCTTATAAACTATTCCCTGGTATGTGGGCTCTATTATCGAACAGGAAGAAACAACTAAGAGTTTCTTTTTCAACAAAGAGATTTTAATTAAAAGGTTAAATGATCAAATTTGAATTTTTAAAATATTAGTTGGTGAAAAGACAGGAAAGGGATGTAACCAAATGGTTATATGAGCAGCAAGGCAGCCAGTGTATTATATAAGGAAAATCATTTATTGTGATCATACAAGTTAATAAATCTTAGATGATCTTTCAGATCTCTGGCTCATAATTCTAAGTGTATTAAACATGTACAAATGGAAAAACAATTTCCTAACAAATTAATATATTTTACTGGAACGTTATAAGAGTTCTAAAGTTGAACCAATTTCGTGCTTCAACCTATGGTAAATTAATTTATCCATAAGACCAAATCTAGACTAAAAATGTGCTGTTTTATTTAAATTTATTAGTAACATGTTACTTCAAATGTTGTGGATGTGGTCTAATTGGATAATTTCACATGAACACAGAAAACTGATCATCTTCAAATTTGTGAGACCTCAGTGAATTATTTCCTGAAGACAGACTATTAAGAAGTAACACTGCCATCTACTGGCTGGATAGATAAGAGACTCTTCATTTGGTCCTATCAGTCTTTTGTCCAACAACAAAAAATTACCTTACTTATTTAGATCATCTACCTGCTTGCTTCCTTTAGATATGACAACTCCTGTAATGGCTGGAACATATTGAAATTCCCCTCATCAATACTAACCCTAATTTCACTCTGATGTCAGTCAAAAGAGTTTGAAGTTAGTGCCATTACTTAAGGGGTCCATAAACATCAGTCCAAAGGCTTCAGAGTGTACATAGGCACAGAAATGTATCATAGATGAATGGGAGAGGGATGGGGTTGAGTGTGAAAATGCTAAGAAAAATGAAGTCGAAAAAATAGGAGAGAGGAGGAAAGGAGAGTGAAAAGAAGAGGGAAAAAAGGAGTAGAGGGGAAAGGTAAAGGAAGATGAAGGAAGAAAGCAAAATGGAAGGAATGAAAGAAGAGATCAGTGTGGAGGGGAAAGGAAACTTCTCTTCAGTGCTATGAAATAAATTTAATGAGGGTGAAATTTTAGTGGTTGCCTCTGCAACACATATAGTAAATTTAGAACCACGCGGAGAACACTAGCATGACCCTTACCCGAGGATGACATGAAAATTCATGAATCTTTCTATATATTTAACTAAACTACAAATGGATCAAGGGCCTCAACATAACAGCCAATATTCTGAAACTGTTAGAGGAAACATGAAACATACACGGTATGTGAATAAGCATACAGACTTGGCACAGGTCTTTCTTTGTCTCTTTCCTTTTTTTTCTTCCATTTCTTTACTTTTTTTCCTTCTTTTTCCCTTGGTTTTTCAAGACATAATCTCTCTGTGTAGCCCTGGCTGTCCTGGAACTCTCCCTGTAGACCAGAATGGCTTTGAACTCACAGATATCTGCCTGCCTCTGCTTCCCAGTGCTGGGATTAAAGGCACATGCAACCACCACCACCACTGACAATTGTTCTTTCTGAATAGGATCCCAGCAATGCAGTGAATAAAACCAAAAGTCAACACACAGAATCTCAAAAAAATAAATAAATACAAGCTTCTTAGAACAAAGAAAACTGCCAATCAATGGAAGAGGTAGCCCATAAAACAGGAGAAAATCTTTGGCAGTTATTCATCTGAAAGAGAATTAATGCCTGGAATGTATAAATAAAACTAAATATCAAGAAAACAAACAGTCTAATTTTGAAAATGGACTATTGGACTAAACAGAGACTTAAGAAATAAAAATGGCCAGGAAGCACCTTTTTTAAAGTGTTCAACATCTTTATCTATGGAGAAATGCAAATTAAAATTACTTTAAGACTTTATCTCATCCCAGTCAGAATGACCATCATCAAGAATACAAACCAAAAATACTAGTGTAGATGTGAGAAAACAGGAACTGCTGTTTAGAAGTATAAACTATTGCAGTTACTTTAGAAATCTGGAGTTCTCTTAAAGGAGAAAAATAGAAGTAAAAGTACTATATGATCCAATTAGACCACTCCTGTGCATATACACAATGGATCCTGTATTGTGTTACAGAGATACTTGAATATCCATGGTCATTGCTACTCTATCACAATAACAAGCTATTTTGGCTAGGTTTTTTATTTGTTTGTGTTGTTTTGTTTTGTTTTTGTCAACTTGGCACAAGATAAAGTATCCACAGTAGACAAAATCCCTCCATCAGATTGTGTGTTGGCAAGTTTGTAGGGCATTTTCTTGATTAATGATTGATGTTGGTAGACCCAGCCCACTAAAGGTGATGTCACCCCTTTGCAGGTTGTATAAGAAAGAAATAAAAAATAAATTATTAAAAAAATAAGAAAGAAAACTGAGCAAACCAATAAACAGTGTTTCTCCTTGATTGCTGCTTCAGTGTCTGCCTCTGGTTCCTGCCCTAACTTTTCTTCATGATGAATGCAACTATAAGCTGAAATAAACTCTTACCTCTTCATGTTGTTTTTGGTCTTGGTATTTATCACAACAATATAAACCCAATAAGGACACTAGGAAATGGAAGCAGCCTAAATGATCATCAACTGACTACTGAATAAAAAAATCTGGTACATATACACAATGGAATTTTATTCAACTCTAAAGAAAAATGAAAATTCAGTGGAACTAGAGATGATAGATGATAGGTAGATAGATGATAGATAGACAGACAGACAGATAGATAGATAGATAGATAGATAGATAGATAGATAGATAGATAGATAGATAACAGATGTTAAACAGAGTGAGATAGCCCAGGACCAGAAGTAGAAATACAGCATGTTCTCTCTCATATGCATATCCTAGCTTGTATTCTTCAGTTTTGTTTGTTTAACCTGGAGTACCTGTGAACACCAGGAAACTAGAAAGGATACATTGAGAGCAGTGTGGCTAAAGGGAAAAGAAATAGTAGAACACAGCTAAAAGAAGGAAAATAGTAGGGGCAAAAGAGTTTAAGGAGGGAGGAAGTAGGGGAAGTGTTGTAGTAGGCTAGTGGGCCTGGCAGGAAGCCTGACAAGACTTAGGTCTCCTGGTGATAAGCCCTGAGACCCAGGGAGGCTCTTCTGTGCCCATAAAATAAATATACCAAGATCTTTTAATGTTTCATTGCTTGAGCCTTAGATGGGCAGACTCTCACCTAGCTCATCTAAGTTAAATCCGACCACCTAATCCCCACTATCTATGCTGCTTGCTGTACCTTCTGAGCTCTCAGACACATCTGTCCACTTCCATATGTCTCCTAGCAGAAAGATAGCTCCCTCTGTCTCTTCTTAGGGTTCCTTTCTTCCTCCCAGGAAGTCCCACCTTCCTATTATCTATCTGGCTGGCCAACTGGCCATCAGTGACTGTTATTATCCAATCATTGACTGCCCCAGAAAGGATGGTAACAAGATCTCAGAATATTTAAATCAGCTTTTGAAAACCACACATAAGACCTTTTTCACCAGGGAAGAGTTAAGCAAAAC
Organism: Lophiomys imhausi; assembly: GCA_907164525.1. Classification (NCBI taxonomy): domain Eukaryota; kingdom Metazoa; phylum Chordata; class Mammalia; order Rodentia; family Muridae; genus Lophiomys; species Lophiomys imhausi. The sequence goes on along the minus strand of CAJQZJ010000522.1, from coordinate 738,911 downwards.
AAAGAGTGTAAGAAAAGGTCATATAGAAACTTACTATCTTTTAAACTAATTTAAAACTTACAGATGGGAGACTGAAAGTAATGCTGTTCATAGAAGCAGTGGGTTTCTAAACAAAATTTCCAATGCAGGTATCTCTGTAAGAGTTATTAGTTAAGGAGGCTTCAATGGCCTCCCAAACAATGCTGCCTCTTGCCAGTCTTTGTATTTGCCCATAGTAACTAGTCGATAAGACCTTATTGTTCATGATACCACATATTTCAGTTATAAAATACAGAGAAATCAAGCCAATAGTGATGTGGGCAGCAGTTGAAGAAAAGGCATCAATAGTTTTACCTAGCTGTGAACCCTATGAACTATGAGATAAGATGTGCCATCTGGTGCAATAGTGACATAACTATTATGGGAACAAATCAACCACTCTCTTTAGATTTGAAGCCCACTTCACAGATGGAATCCACATCTAGTACAAAGGTCTAGTCAACAACTCATGCCTAGGGAGCGCATAGGCACAAGGTATACCTATTACTCTTGTTTAATTAAATTGTCACAGCATCAAATTGCCTTCTAAATATCTCTTTAGACAAAGGATACTCTCATCCTTAACTAGAGAAGACACTCTCTGACTAAGTGAGCAGTAGTAAATGCAAAGGCATAAGGATCCCCAATACACTAAGGATAAATCATTGAAGGCCCAGCCTTAAGGAAGAACCAACCCTCCATGAAGGATCAGGGAAAATTGCAAAAAAGAGGTCAGGAAAAAGTTAAAAGCCATAGACTGGAGAGAAGGGCTGTGAAATCCCATCTAGACAATAGTCATTATGATTGTGAACTTATATCATTGTGGCTACTTACTCTGGGACTGTAGAAGACTGCCCCTGTAAAAAAAAAAATCAGTCATAAATGAAAGAAGAGTTCATTAGTCATACGCCTTACTCCTGAACTGTTTGCTATTGATATATTCTGGGAGGAGATTCTTGGTCTTCATTTGTATACCCACAGGTAAGTCTGTCAGGCTCCAATAGATAGCTCCAAATCCATGGTCATACAGCTGGCCTGGTCAAGTTTAGTGAGTCATATAATTTAAAAAACAGGAATTTAAGAAAGATTCATAATGAAGAGGAGGTAGACAGGTATGGGAAGGGGTTAAGAGGGTGGGTGGAGGGGTGAGAATAATTACTATGCTATATATACATATATATATTTGTCAGAGAAACAAACTAGTTTAAAAAGTAATTATTAAAAAAGAATATGAATTTTTAAATACCATACCCAAAAAGATGATAAAATAGGACAATGGTATTAAATAGGATATTGGAAGCTAAGAAAACCTAGAATATGCATTTATAAATCACAAATATGGGTTATAGGACCAGATGAGAAGAAATCATGCTACTAACAGTGTGAAAAGGTCTCAAGCAATCCCACTGAATGCACAGAAAAATGACAAAAGGATCGAAGCCACTGAAGAGAAGCTTGCTGATATGAGAATAATTTATGAATCCTCAACAAGAACAAAATAGCATTAAGGAAACAGCTCAATGATATGAGTACATGTCTAGAACACATGAGGCTTTGAGATCAATCAGCATCCCTGAAAATGGAAGGAATGGAAAAATGGGAGAGAGGAAAGGAAGAAAAAGAGGGGGAAGAGGAAAGAATAGTAGTGGAGGAGAAAAAGGGGGACAAATAAATGAAACAATAAAAGATGTTCACAAATATATAATAAGAAGAAAATCTCCTGGGGAAATGGTTCAGCAGTTAAGAGGACTGGCTGTTCTTCCAGAGGACTTGGGTTTGATTCCTGGTACCCATATGAAGGTTCACAACCCTCTGTCATTCCTGTTTCAGATCTGACATTCTTCTGTCCAGGCATTCATCAGTACATACAAATAAAAAGAATAAATCTTCAAAAGAAAAAGAAAGAGATAGGTTTTGTTTTGCTTTGAGTCAGGGTCTCTCTGTGTTGTCCTTTCTGTCCTATCACCCACTTTGTTTACCAGGCTGATTGGGGAGATCTGCATGCCTCTTTCCCCAAGTACTGGGATTAAAGGTATGCACCACCACACATCTCTTTTTTAAAAGATAGTTTAATATCAATAGTATTTCCACAGTACATGGTTGACAAAATATGTCACCGAAACCACCTACAATCCAGTTTTCCTGAGAATTTGGCATCTTCAGTAGATACAGAAAAATTTGGATTTTTCTTGGTATCAGTTTCAATATATTGGGTTTTTTCAAGAAATTTTCCATTTAATTGAAGTTGTCCAATTTGTTAATTAAAAAGGAAAAATAGTTGAAATTTAAAAATATATACATTACCCCCAAAAAAACTTAACATAAAATTCTTAATATGGAGATATACCCAAATAACTTTACTAAAATTAAAAGATATTTTAATCTTATTTTTCTACTGAGATTCTTCTATGTAAGAAATGAAAATATGGAGGAAATAAAAAATAAATACAAATATGTGAAGACACTCTGCTCACAGATAGCACAGTTACTAAAGTTTTTCTCTATCTAAAGAAAAAAAGTTATCACAATAGCTGAAACATAGAAAATGGATCAAGGACCAGGTCACAGTGTACTCCATGGGACCCTCATCTTTACAAGGTCTTCAAGGAAATATCCTCTAACAGGGGAAAGACAATGGCATTTACATTCTCAGATCCTTTCTTATTGCTAAGAAATAAAGTTTCAGAAGTTCACCCAAATAAGGCCACTAATTTAGAATAACAACTAAACTCTGATAATTATATATTAGCTATAAGTCTTAATATAACTAAAATGATAGCCAAAATACCATATAATTGGGATAATTAGTTTGCCTAATTCTTTAATATTCCTTAAAGAATATATTATTATCATGATTTTAATGATAAGGGAACAGACTCAAAGAGTAACTAACTTATCAGAACTCGATGGGAAAGAGAAAAAAAGCAAGAACCAAAAGGCAAACTTCAAGGAACCCAAACTCCAAAGCCTTTGTAGTTAACAGTATTCTAGATTGGTGTACACCCTGTCACAAAAAGGGTGTCATCACAGTGGTGATTATGATACTTAACTGAATTCCATCAGATAATTTTATCACAAGAGGTTTTTAATAAGAATTGGAAAAAATTAAAATATTAGTGGTATAAACTTGGTGCAATTTATTCTATGCCACACTAAACTTTGCTTGAGTAGTAATGGATTCCAAAACAGAAAAAATAAAGAGTTATGACTGTACATCCTGTGTCAGAGTTTCTGTGATGACTTGTGTCATTTCCACCTGTGTCTGCCTGCCTATAGTTTTTGTACTGCTCCCTTGGCTTCTCACACTGACCTTGACCCAGATCCTCAGAATCCTTTGTTCCTGGGGGAACTCAGAGGAGGCCCAAGATTCTGCAGCTGTCCTTGGTGCTTCCATGGGTACCTGGAAGGGTCACATACTTGTACTGCCAGCACATTGACACACTCCCTTTGAAGTTAGAAGCAATCAAGGACCAAGTACTGTATGTCTTGAAACTCTATGACAAGAATGACCCATAGAAGCCTTCAGTAAATTTTCTACAAAGGACTTGAAGTTAGACAGTTTGAACCAAGTGGAAATTGTTATGGAAGATGTTATGTCATGGAAGATAAATTTGGATTTGAAATTTCTGATAGAGATACAGAGAACTTAATGTGTCCACACAAAGGTATAGATTAAATTACAGATAAAAATTATGTATATTGGGGGCTGGGGAGGTGGCTCAGTGGTTAAGAGCACTGGCTGCTCTTCCAAACGACCCAGGTTCAAATCCTGGCACTCACATAGCAGTACAAAACTGTAATGGTCAGGTGTGTTGGTACATGTCTTTAATCCCAGCACTCGAGAGGCAGAGGTAGGCAGATCTCTGTGAGTTCAAGGCCAGCCTGGTCTACAAACAAAGTCCAGGACACCCAGGGCTACACACAGAGAAAAACAAAAAAAAAAATAGAGGGGTGTATATGAATAAAGTATCAGAGCCTTCTTCCTCACTGATAGGACTCTAGGAACACATGATGGCTTCATGGCTGGATGCCGTGACATGACAGCAGCTCTGCTATACTTATATTTAAACAGTTTAAGTGTTTTATCCTTTGAAAATAAATCTATTACGAAACTTTAAAAACAAAGAGCTGTATTTGTGGATTAAGAGTTTTAAACAAAGGGAAAAAATACTGTAACCCTTAAGGATTATCTCAGCAGAGAGAAGACAGACAGTAGGCCTGACCACAGGCTTGTGGTCAGTCTGGTCTGTTCATAAGCCTGGGCTACACAACAAGACTGTCTCAAAACAAATTACATTACACTGATTATATAAGGCCACACTTAAATGACTTCTGGAGCTGTTTGTCCTGGTTTTACAGAGAGTCACAGTGTTAGGACCAAAGTTTACATGACCAAACTTTAGTCAGGCTCTTGAGGTTACAAAAGGCCTAAGTTTCTGTTTCTTAAGTTTCCATTTTCCCGTTTGGGAAGAGCAAGTTCCCAGAGCAACAGAGAAAAGAACAATACTACCCCTTTGAATTTGGAAGTTCCCTAACTGTCCTTAGGAGACAAAGTTCATTGTCCCTGGTATCAACTTAGCCAGCACCAATCAATGTAGAGATAGTAATATTAACCAATAAAAGCATTCACTGTTGCTTGATGACACCTGATTCTGCCTTGCTGAAACGTATTTAATCTGAACTGAGATTTTGCTCATGGTCTCCTCCTTCACCTTGCATGGAGAATCTATGGAGGTTGACTCCAGCATTCTGGTAAATAAAACTTCTTGCTTTTGAAAAAAAAGTATGTTATGTCCAAGAAACGGACTCCTGAATTGAGGCAACCGAGAAATCACCAGGAGTCAAGAATGATGCAGTAACTTTTTTGTGGAAGGTCTGTTACTATTGATTAGTTTGCCCATATTTGTGGTGCTAAGGGTCAAACCAAGAACCTTGCACATTCCTATAATTACCATCACCTACCTCTTTAATATCCTCTCCCAAACTAGACATAGGCAATAGATATAAATATAGAACCCAAATAAAGCTCTGGTGATTCTGTGCAACGATCATTAACTCTGCAATCATCTTCTCTCTACAGCCAAGCCACTGGATACTCTATTCAAGGCCTCAGGTTAATAAATAGGATTCAGAAAAACAGTCAGTGTCTATCCATGATTTGTCTAAATATAGCCAAAGGTAATATGGAGTCAACACAGGAAGAAAGTAAAATTCTAACCACAACTGAACAGGTAGAATTCAGACTATCAAATCTCAGGAGAGCCAAATGCCTAGTCACAGACAGTGGGATTCTATGCAACAGAAGGGCAACAATCCAATCATGGGCAATCAAAAAGAGGCATGAAATATTCAGAATTATATCACACTCAACCAATATCTATAATGTCTTGGCAAAACAAGTGGACAAAAGTGCATAGGTATAATAAATATAATAGTAATGAAAGACTGTCAAAAAAAACCTCAAGACAACAGCAACTCATGAACAGTCTAGTGTGGCCATAAACCACAGAGAACTGAAAGAAAGAAAAAAATTATCAAGTTTCCAGACATGGACAGTAACAGAAAACTCAGAATCAGTCAGTCAATTTGTAAAGACCTCAAGATACCAATGTCTTATCACAGACATTCATCATTCTCATACAGTCCAGATGCATCATAAACAGAAATCTAATTTTAGTCAATTCAATGACAACAACCAGGAGATTTGTACAGACAGTTGTGCTTCCTGCACTCAAGCTGTTTGTAGACATGGGCAGGCTACATCCAACATAATGAAAAAAATCTTAAATGATCCAGGGGCTATAGAAATGGCTCAGTAGTTAAAATCACTTGCTTCACAATCATAATGACCAGAGCACAGATCACCCCATTACCCATGTAATAAGCCGAGCTCCAATCAGAGTATGTACAAGGATGGGATCACTCAGGCTTGCTGACTTCCAGCTCTAGCCAAGAAAAACATGAGTTTCATGTTCTAGTAGAAATGCTACATCAAAGGAATAGACAGAGTGACAAAGATACTTGGTACCCTCCTCTGGCCTCTAGACATATGTACATATCCATAAACATTAATTATCAATTAGTTAACCTTTTTAAAAAGATACTCTAAACATGAATAGTTAAACTGAGATTAGGGTGTTCTGGGGAGAGCAGAGAAATATTCTGATGTTATTTTTAGAGGTAAAAGCAGAATAAAAAAGTGTAAGATATGAATTTGCTATATTAAAAAAACTGGTGAGTTTTGTGTCTACAGGTAAATGGAAAACTACAAAAATCTCAATTATAAATTACAATTAAAATGCACTTAGCAAAATTTCTGGCTTCCGTGAAGTCTTTTTTTTTTTTTTTTAGTTTGGTTTTTTTTTTAACTATTGTTTCCTTATACCATGTGGCCTTTTATGTTTATTTATTACTTCAGGTTACATCTCCATCACAGTACCCTCTTTCCACCCCTCCCAGTCCCACCCTCCCACCCTCTACCCCCTATCTCTTCCAACTCACTCCTCCTGAGTAGGGTGTCCCCTACATACCAGTCCCATGCCCCATTTCAGAAGTCATAGGGCCAAGACCCTTTTCATACACTGGGGGCCTACAAGGCAGCACCACTAGGGCAAAGTGTCTCATGGACAGGTAACAAAGTCTATGTTCATGTTACCTTTGGTGCATTGGCTGTAGTACAGTTATCCTGTACTATATGGCTAAAATCCGATTATAAGTGAATAGATGCCATGTGCATCCTTCTGAGTCTGGGTCAGCTCACTCAGGATGAGCTTTTCTAGCTCCATCCATTCAGCTGCAAATTGGATGATTTCGTTGTTTCTGATGGCTGAGTAGTACTCCATTGTGTAGATGTACCACAGTTTTTTGTTTTTTGTTTTTAATCCATTCCTTGGTTGAGGGACATCTGGGTTGTTTCAAGTTTCTAGCTATTACAAATAAGGCTGGTATGAACATAGATAAGGAAATGTCCTTGTTGTTTGGTGAGGAATCATTTGTATGTATACCCAGAAGTGGTATGGCTAGGTCTTGAGGTAGAGCTATTCCACATTTTCTAAGATATCGCCAGACTGATTTCCATAGGGGTTGCACAAACTTGCCCTCCACCCAGCAATGAAAGAGTGTTCCCCTTTCTCCAGAACCTCGACAGCATATGCTGTCTTTGAGTTTTTGATCTTAGCCATTCTGACAGGTGTGAGATGGAATCTTAGAGTCTTCTTGAGCTGCATTTCTCTGATGATTAAGGATGCTGAGCATTTCTTCAAGTGTCTCTCAGCCATTATGGATTCCTCCTTTGTGAATTCTCTGTTTAGCTCTGTTCCCCATTTTTTGATTGGATTATTTGGTTTCTTGGCATTTAATTTCTTGAGTTCTTTGTAAATTTTGGATATTAGCCCTCTGTCAGATGTGGGGTTGGTGAAGATCTTTTCCCAATCTGAAGGTTGCCATTTTGTTCAAATGACAGTGTCTTTTGCCTTCCAGAAACTTTTCAGTTTCATGAGGTCCCATTTATTGATTGTTGGTCTTAGAGCCTGAGATGTTGGTGTTCTGTTCAGGAAGTTGTCACCTGTGCTAATGAGTTCAAGGGTTTTTCCCACTTTCTCTTCTAACAGATTTAGTGTGTCGGGCCATATTTTAAGGTCTTTGATCCACTTGAACTTAAGTTTTGTACAAGGTGATAAGTATGGGCCAAATTTCATTCTATTAAATGTCAACATCCAGTTAGACCAGCACCATTGTTGAAGATGCTGTCCTTTCTCTGTTGTACAGTTTTGGCTTCTTTGTCAAAAATTAAGTGACCATGGGTGTGTGGGTTCATTTCTGGGTCTTCAATTGATCCACTGGTCTGTTTCTATACCAGTACCATGCTGTTTTAATTGTTACCCATCTGTAGTACAGCTTGAAATCTGAGATGGTGATGCCCCCAGATATTTTTTTTTTTATTGTACAGGATTGATTTAACTATTCTTGGGCGGGGGGGTTGTTGTTCCATATGAAGTTGAGAATTGCTTTTTCCAGGTCTATAAAGAATTGTGGTGGTATTTTGATAGGAATTGCATTGAATTTGTATATTGCTTTTGGCAGGATGGCCATTTTTATTATGTTGATCCTAGCTATCCTTGAACATGAGAGATCTTTCCATCTTCTAAAGGCCTCTTCTATTTCATTCTTCAAGGATTGAAGTTCTTGTCATACAGGTCTTTCACTTGCTTGGTAAGAGTTACCCCAGGTATTTTATATTATCCGTGGTTATTGTGAAGGGTGAAGGGTGTTGTTTCCCTAATTTCTTTCTCAGTCCATTTATTTTTTGAATAAATAAGTGCTTCTGATATTTTGAATTAATTTTATATCAGCCACTTTGCTGAAGGTGTTTATCATCTGTAAGAGTTCTCTGGTGGAATTTTTGGTGTCACTTATGTATGCAATCATAATGTCTGCAAATAGGGATAATTTGACTTCTTTGTTTCCAATTTGTATCCCCTTGATCTCCTTTAGTTGTCTTATTGCTCTAGCAAGAACTTCAAGTACTATGTTGAAGAGATATGGTGAAAGTGGGCATCATTGCCTTGTCCCTGACGTTAGAGGAAATGCTTTAAATTTCTCTCCATTTAATTTGATGTTGATTACTGGCTTGCTGTATATAGCCTTTATTATTTCTAGGTATGGACTTGTATATCCATTCTCTCCAGGACTTTTACCATGAAGGCCTGTTAGATTTTGTCAAATGCTTTTTCTGCATATAGCAAGATTATCATGTGGTTTTTTTTTTTCTTTCAACTTGTTTATATGGCGAATTATGTTGATAGATTTTCCTATGTTGAAGCATCCTTGCATTCCTGGGATGAAGCCTACTTGATCATGGTGTATGATACTTTTGATGTGTTCTTGGATTCAGTTTGCCAGTATTTTATTAAGTATTTTTGCATCTATGTTCATGAGGGAAATTGGTCTGCAGTTCTCCTTCTTTGTTGGGTCTTTGTGTGGTTTAGGAATCAGAGTGACTGTGGTCTCATAGAATGAGTTCTGTTTCTATTTTGTGAAAGAGTTGAAGAGTATTGGTATTAGTTTTTCTTTGAAGGTCTGGTAGAAATCTGTGCTGAAAATCTGTGCTGAAACCATCTGGCCCTGGGCTTTTTTATTTTTGGTTGGGAGATTTTTGATGACTGTTTCTATTTCCTTAGGGGTTATAGGGCTGTTTAATCTGTTAACCTGATCTTGATTTAACTTTGGCAGGTGGAATCTATAAAGAAAATTGTCCATTTCACTTAGGTTTCCAAATTTTGTGGAGTACAGACTTTTAAAGTAGGACATAAAGATTCTCTGGATTGGGGATCCAAGATGGCGGCGGCCCGCACAGATGCATTTTGAACGTAGGGTAAAGAGCCACAAAAAGCACAGAGTTATTGGACACTGTGCAAAAACCGGAGGGGCTAGACCCTCCAGGAACACACCCAGCTCCCAAGGGACTGTGAAAAGTCCCAGGGAAAGGCTTTCCCACCATCTCTCCCAGACACGGAAGCTGCTAAATCCAGGACTCAGGAACTCCCATCTGGAGAGGCGCTGGGTAAGATCAACTCTAATACACAGTAGGCAGAATCAGATCCCACACAGGAATCACTCACCAGCCTACTAGGCTCCCCACACCTCAGGCAGACCTTATAGCTATTTAGGAAACTTTGCTGGTTAGTTGAAGTCTTAGCAAGGCAGAAGCAGGGCGCATGGCGGGAGGTCCACAGCTGTGCGCGCCCGCAGCTAAGGAGCCAGGCGGAAGACTGCACAGGGGGCAGGGCAGAGGCGCGCACCCGCAGCTAAGGAGCCGGGCGGAAGACCAAACAGGGGGGCAGGGCAGAGGTGCGCACCCGCAGCGGAGGAGCCAGGCGGGAAGCAAGCACAGTGAAGTGGCAGGGCTGGGCGCGCACAGAGGCACACAGAGGCAGAGCTAGCAGTGGAGATGCACAGAGGCTGAGGGCTCCAAAGAGGGGAAACCAGAAGCCTGGGGACCATAGCTGTATTCTGGAAAACCCAGACATATTAGTCATGGAGCCGGGCCCTCTCAATCTCCTTGGGGACAACCAGAGTCCACAGAATCTGTGCCTGGGCAAACAGGTCCATACTGTAGGGGTTAGATAAATTAGATTTAGAAAATATATAGGAGTTTCTGATATTGTCTCTTAATTCGGGGCCTGAAGAGCATTATCAGCATGAAGTCAGGAAAAACAGGAAAGACTTAATAGACTGAAAAACAAGGTTGAAGTCAGGAAAAACAGGAAAGACTCAATAGACTTGAAGAAACAAAGTATCTGGCCTGACATTGTTTTCAGCTGCTAAGTGGGCGGAGCCCAAATTAAGCTGAAACAGAGTTCCTCCTATTTAAGGACAGTGCATGGAGCCCAAAAGAAGAAGAGGCCCCTGATGCTAGAGAGCTCCAAGAGTCCTGCTGAAAAAAGGGCTGGCCATTGATGGCCAGCTTTCTCCCTGAAGCAGAAAGAAGCCGGTGAGCAAAGAAAGCCTGAGCAAGACACCAAAAGGCCAAGGACTGGACCCTGTGGCTCAGCTTTTGCCTAGAGGGGTTTGATATGTCCGATCAGTGGCCTAGGGGAAACTGTGCCTGGCTTTAAGGACTGAGGCAGAGCAGCTGAGTTCCTGATTCAAAAGAAGTAAGTTGGCCTGCAGATGGCTGGGGTCTCCCACAGAGAAGAAAGCATGAAGCCTTATTTATGGTGAGACTGCAATAACCAACTTACCCTGACGAACCTGCATCTGAGAGATCCAGAAAGAGGACTGCTAAGTGCGTTAAAGAATCTACAACAAAGACTGTGTTCCTGACTACTGAGGACCTGCCCCAGAGATTGTATCATTCTAAAAGGTTATGAAAGTAGTTGTTATAATTATCAATAGGTTTAGTGGATGGGTTAAAGGGGTTGTAGGAATTTATAGGATTAATAGTTAAGAAATTGTTGGTGTTTGTTATAAGTGAATATAGTAATAAATAAATGTTAAATAATAATTTAAAAGTTCGGTTACACCAAACCATCAGAACCACTACAGGCTGATCACTTGGTGTGCAACATAGAGAAGTCTGACTTGGGAGCAGTGAAACAATCCCGGGCCATTCCTCATTACCTGAGAATAGGCTGCATCAGCTCACAGTGCTTCAGGCTATTAGAAACACAGTGACCTGAGAACCCCCTGTAAGCAATGACAGATAGCCAAGCAATTCGACTGCTACACCAAAGCATCCCCTGTGGATCCAAGTCCAGAAGATGACGAAAGCAGACAGCTAAACACATCCATATGGCCAAAGGTCCAAGAAAAAACAAAAATCAAGGAAATATGACTCCAACAATGCAGAACTATCCTAGCTCATCCAATTTGGATGACCTCACAACAGCAGAAAATATGAAAACGATGACAATTCTACATTATGGAAAGTGATAGAATCCCTTCAAGAAGAACTTAAAACTATGAAGGAATTCAAAGAAGTCACAATTTTACAAGTCAAAACAACAAATAACACCATTAAAGAGCTCCAAACCAAGGTGACTCAGCTTGAACAGGAAAAGGACAGAGCAATGAAAGATTTGCAGGCAAAAACAAGCAAACTGGAGAAGGAAATGTACAAAACGAACAATACCATTCAAGACATGAAAATAGAAATGGAAACAATAAATAAAACACAGTCAGAGTTAAAAGAGGAAATGGAGAATCAAAGGAAGAGAACAGGAACTACAGTTGTGAGTATCAAAAATAGGATGCAAGAGATGGAAGACAGGATCTCAGGCATGGAAGATTCGATGGAAGAAATCAGTACAACATCCAAAGAAAATGAGAAAGCTAAAAAATCTCTCACCCACAACATCCAAGAAATCAGGGACTCAATGAAAAGACGGAACCTAAGAATTATAGGCATAGAGGAAAGAGAAGACTCCCGACTCCAAGGTCCAGGAAATATCTTCAACAGAATCATAGAAGAAAACTTCCCAAACCTGAAAAAAGAGATGCCAATAAAAATCCAAGAGGCTTACAAAACACTGAACAGATTAGATCAGAAAAGAAACTCCTCTTGCCACATAATAATTAAAGCACCAAATGTACAGAACAAAGAAAGAATATTAAAAGCTGTTAGAGAAAAAGGTCAAATCACATACAATGGCTGACCCATCAGAATTACACCTGACTTATCCTCAGAAACTTTAAAAGCTAGAAGGGCCTGGACAGATATCCTACAAGTTCTGAGAGAACATAGATGCCCAGCCAGACTACTATACCCAGAAAAACTCTCTATCAACATAGATGGAGAAAACAAGATATTCCATGACAAAATCAAATTTAAACAATATCTACCCACAAACCCAGCCCTACAGAAAATCCTAGAAGGAAAATTCCAACCCAGAGAAGACAACTACACCCAAGAAAACAGAGGGAATAGAAAACCCCACAGCAACTAAACCAAAAGAGACATAGGATGATCACCTATACCAAACTAATGGGAAATAACAACCCCAGGTCACTAATATCCATCAACATCAATGGACTCAACTCCCCAATAAAAAGACACAGACTTACAGATTGGATCCATAAGCAAGACCCATCTTTTTGGTGCATACAAGAAACACATCTCACTATCAAAGATAGACACTACCTCAGAGTAAAGAGCTGGGAAAAGGTTTTCCAAGCAAATGGACCCAGGAAGCAATCTGGAGTAGCCATCCTAATATCAAACAAAACAGACTTCCAACTGAAGTTAATGAAAAAAGACTGAGAAAGGCATTATATACTCATTAAAGGGAATATTCATCAAGAGGACATCTCAATATTGAACATCTATGCCCGAAATACAAAGGCACCTACATTTGTAAAAGAAACACTTCTAAAACTTAAATCGCACGTCGATCACAACACATTAGTAGTGGGAGACTTCAACACCCCACTCACAACAATGGACAGATCATCAAGACTGAGGCCAAACAGAGAAATATTGAGTCTAACAGAGATCATGAACTAAATGGACCTAACAGATATCTACAGAATGTTTTACCCAAACACAAAGGAATACACCTTCTTCTCAGCACCTCACGGAACCTTCTCCAAAATCGACCACAGAGTTGGACACAAAGATAGTCTCAAACAGATGCAAGAAAATTGAAATAACACCTTGTAACTTATCATAACACCATGGAATAAAGCTGGACTTCAACAGCAAAAGAATCAACAGAAAGCCTACATACACATGGAAATTGAACAACTCCTTACTGGATGACTACTGGGTCAGGGAAGAAATAAAGAAGGAAATCAAAGACTTCTTAAAATCCAACGACAATGAAGGCACAACATACCCAAACCTATGGGATACAATGAAAGCTGTGCTACGAGGAAAGTTCATAGCACTAAGTGCCTTCAAAAAGAAAATTGTGACAGCTCATATTAGCGAATTAACAGCTAAACTGGATGAATTGGGAAAAAAAAAGAAGCAAACACTCCCAAGAGGAGCAGAAGGCAGGAAATCATCAAACTTAGGGCTGAAATCAACAACTTAGAAACAAAAAGAACTATACAAAGAATCAATGAAACCAGAGTTGGTTCTTCGAGAAAATCAACAAAATAGACAGACTCCTAGCCAAATTAACTAAAAGGCAAAGCGAAAGAACCCAAATCAACAAAATCAGAAATGAAAAGGGAGAAATGACAACAGACACTGAGGAGATCCAGAGAATATTTGGGTCCTACTTTAAAAATCTATATTCCACCAAATTTGAATAGATTCCACCTACCAAAACTAAATCAAGATCAGATTAACAGATTAAGCAGCCCAATAACCCCTAAGGAAATAGAAACAGTCATTAAAAATCTCCCAACCAAACAAAAGCCCAGAGCCAGATGGCTTTAGCAGGGATTTCTACCAGACCTTCAAAAAGGAGTGAACACCAATACTCATCAAACTCTTCCACCAAGTAGAATCAGAAAGAACAATGCCAAACTCATTCTATGAGGCCACAGTCACTCTGATTCCTAAACCACACAAAGACCCAACAAAGAAAGAGAACTTCAGAACAATCTCCCTCGTGAATATAGATGCAAATATACTTAATAAAATACTAGCAAAGCGAATTCAAGAACACACCAAAAGTATCATACATCATGATCAAGTAGGCTTCATCCCAGGAATGCAGGGATGATTCAACATACGAAAGGCTATCAACGTAATTCACCATATAAACAAGATGAAAGAAAAAAAACATGATAATCTTGCTAGATGCAGAAAAAGGATTTGACAAAATCAAACACCCCTTCATTCTAAAAGTTCTGGAGAGAACGGGCATACAAGGACCGTACTTAGAAATAATGAAGGCAATATACAGCAAGTCGGTGGCTAGAATCAAATTAAATGGAGAGAAACTTGAAGCATTTCCTCTAAACTCAAGGACAAGACAAGGATGCCCACTTTCACCATATCTCTTCAATATACTACTTGAAGTTCTTGCTAGAGCAATAAGACAACAAAAAGAGATCATGGGGAGACAAGTTGGAAATGAAGAAGTCAAAATATCCCCATTTGCAGACAATATGATAGTATACATAAGCGACCCCAAAAATTCCACCAGAGAACTCTTACAGCTGATAAACACCTTCAGCACGGTGGCTGGATACAAAATTAACTCAAAAAAATCAGAGGCCCTTCTATATACAACAAACAAATGTACTGAGAAAGAAATAAGGGAAACAACCCCTTCACAAAAGCCACAAACAATATAAAATACCTGGGGGTAACTCTAACCAAGCATGTAAAGGACCTATACAACAAGAACTTCAAGCCCTTGAAGAAAGAAATGGAAGAGGCCTTTAGAAGATGGAAAGATCTCCCATGCTCATGGATAGGTAGGATCAACATAATAAAAATGGCTATCCTACCAAAAGCAATATATAGATTCAATGCAATTCCTATCAAAATACCAACACAATTCTTTATAGACCTGGAAAGAGCTATTCTCAATTTCAAATGAAACAACAAAAAGCCCAGAATAGCTAAATCAATCCTGTGCAATAAAAAAGCATTGGGAGGTATCACCATCCCAGATTTCAAGCTGTACTACAGAGCAATAGTTGTAAAAACAGCGTGGTATTGGTATAGAAACAGACCAGTAGATCAATGGAATCAAATTGAAGACCCAAAAATGGACCCACACACCTATGGCCAACTAATCTTTGACAAAGAAACCAAACCCGCACAATGGAAGAAGGACAGCATCTTCAACAAATGGTGCTGGTCCAACTGGATGGCCACTTGTAAAAGAATGAAATTAGACCCATACTTATCACCTTGTATAAAACTTAAACCCAAGTGGATCAAAGACCTTAACATAAGGCCAGTAATACTAAATCTACTAGAAGAAAAAGTGGGAGAAACCCTCGAACTAATTGGCACAGGCGACAACTTCCTGAACAGAACACCAACAGCTCAGGACCTGAGATCAACAATCAATAAATGGGACTTCATGAAACTGAAAGGCTTCTGTGAGGCAAAAGACACTGTCATTCGAACAAAACAGCAACCAACAGACTGGGAGAAAATCTTCACCAACCCCACATCTGCTAGAGGGCTAATATCCAAACTCTACAAAGAACTCAAGAAACTAAATGCCACGAAACCAAATAATCCAATCAAAAAATGGGAGACGGAGCTAAATAGAGAATTCACAAAGGAGGAATCCCTAATGGCCGAGAGACACCTGAGGAAATGCTCAACATCCTTAATCATCAGAGAAATGCAACTCAAGACGACTCTGAGATTCCATCTCACACCTGTAAGAATGGCTAAGATAAAGAGCTCAAATGACAGCACATGCTGGCGAGGGTGTGGAGAAAGGGGAACCCTCCTCCATTGCTGGTGGGAGTGCAGGCTTGTGCAACCACTATGGAGGTCAGTATGGCGATATCTTAGAAAAGTTGGAATAGCTTTGCCTCAGGACCCAGCCATACTACTTCTGGGTATACACCCATATGACTCCTCACAGAGTCATAGGGAAGTCTCCTCATCTATGTTCATAGCAGCCTTATTTGTAATAGCTAGAAACTGGAAACAACCCAGATGTCCCTCAACTGAAGAATAGATTAAAAAACTGTGGGACATCTATACAATGGAATACTACTCAGCTATCAAAAGCAATGAAATGATGCAATTTGCAACCAAATGGATGGAACTAGAGAAGCTCATCCTGAGTGAGCTAACCCAGACTCAGAAGGATGCTCATGGCATCTATCCACTTATAGTAGTATTTTAGCTATATAGTACAGGATATCTGTACTACAACCAACACATCAATGGAACATGGACACAGATTTTTTTTTCCTTTTCCTTTTCCTTTTCCTTTTTCCTTTCTTTTTTTGTTGTTGTTCTTTGTTTTTGTGGGTTTGTGTGTTTGTTGGTCTGTTTTTTAGTTTTCCCTTCCCAGCAAGGAGACATCTTTCACTGGCGGTTCTGCCTCGTAGGCCCCCAGTGTATGAAGAGGGTCTTGGCCCTCATATTACTCCTGAACTGTGGCGAGAGACTGTTATGTAGGGACACTCCACCCCAGAGGAACAAGAGGGAAAGATTAGGGGGTAGAGGATGGGAGGGTGGGGCTGGGAAGCGGGGAAAGAGGACAATATGATGGAGATGTAACCTGAAGCAACAAACAAATAAATTTATTAATTTTTAAAAAATCAGGTTACAGGTTTAAAACACTGTAAATAAAATAAATTTTACAGCCATTCAACCTGGTTTTATAAACGTCCAAGAGTCGAAAAAACTTAGAGCTAAGGTAAAATACATGAAATGTGTGGTGTTAGCCCATGCCTTTAACTTCAGCAGAGACGGGAGGAGCACTATAGAGTTAGTTGTCTTATAAATTCTAGAGTTACATGAAACAGGGTGGTGATGGTGTACACCCTTAATCCCATCATTCAAGAAGAGTACACCCTTAATCCCAACACACTAGAGACAGAAACAGACAGATCTCAGAGCTCAAGGTCAGCCTGATACAAAACAAACTCTAAATAGAGAAAAACTTCGATCCAGGAGTGGTGGAGCACATCTTTAATCCATTCAGATGGGAACCACAGGTCTTTGATCCCAATAATTAGAATGCAGAGACAGACACATAGGATTTGGAAGGACTTAAGTTTAAAAGCTACTTACAAAAGGCCTACTCAATACAAACAAATTGTCCTTTGAGATCTCAAAATATATACACTAAGGCTTGTTTAGCTCCAAAATGACAAAATAATTTATTCTTTAATCCAGATTGAAAGATAATAATTTATATATTTTCAAAAAAACAAATTTGCTTCAGGAGAAATATTACCTGACCCCCCCCCAAAAAAAAAGGGTAATTGTCCCAGAGTTAGGATTAGGGCAGGGCTCTGTTCTTATCTTTCCAGGAGATTTAAAGCATCCATTCAAGGAATCCAGGGACAACTGGACAACAGAAACCTCAACAGAAAACAGAATCAGACACCAAAGAAGACGAGTGGCCCAGATGATCCAGCTCTGCAGACTTCCTCAACAGCTGTTTCCATCAAAAGTCTACAACCACAACAACTCAAAATCGCTAAGATCATTCAGCTCCACACACTGCCCCAGCCAGAACTTCAGTAAAGCCTGGAAGATCAGATTCTGTCTACAAATTTCTTAGGACATCTAAACAGCTGAGCACAAAAGGACTGAACATAAAAGGATTGTATTAACATTTTTAACCATTTTTCCATTCTGGTTCGGGCCCCAAACAGGTTTACTATGACCCAAATCAGCAGGAAGTCATTTTAAGAGAGCGATGTCCCATGCCCAGAGGGTGGGGAGGGTGTTTCTCCCCCCCCCCCTTTTTGGTTATTTGATGGATAACAGAAAACTTTGTTATTTAGGGGAAGAGACTACAAGCTGTTAAATGGTCTTGTTAAATGGGTTTTGGAGGTTAGACCCAGGGAATTCCTTCTTTTTCTTTTCTGTATCCTTCTTTCTCTCCTATGTAGGAGTGCACAGACTTGAAAAAAAATGGGACATAGACATAGTATGGGAAGGACCAAGAAGAAGGGACAGATTATTGAATATGCCCTTATACCTTTGTATATTGATACAAAATTAGTATTATATTTGGTTAAAGTGGTATTGACCATTGTATATTGTGCAAAATTAAGATTGTATTGGACTACATTGGTATTGATCTTTGTATATTGATAGAAAATTAAGATTATAGTTGGCCACAATGACATTGACCCTTGTATATTGACATAATACTAAGATTGTATTGGGCTACATAGGCATTGATCTTTGTATATTGATACAAAATTAAGAGTATATTTGGCCACATTGGTATTGATCTTTGTATATTGATACAAAATTAAAGGTAACACTTCTTAAAGGTATTGTACCTAGTGATACTTAAAAATGAAATGTGAAGCTCTGACCTCTTGATACCAACCATCTTAAACCGTTTAGGATAGTTAAGAAATACAAACTCCTAGTCATACAAGCATGTCATTTTGTTAGTTACTATGACAGTCTATCACAGATATTCTCTAAGCTACTCAGAAATCAAGTTGTTAAGAGACAAGCAACATTTGCTTATCTAAATACAAGAGATAGATAGGGCATCTTCAAAAACACCAAGAGATCTGCAGAATATGGCATTCAAAGATGTTGTCTTAAATTAAGATTTTTTTGATATCGAGACATATCAGCTCCTGACAGCACCCCCTATTCTACTCCAAGTAGAAGATGAGCATCGAAGAATCTCCAGTGTGAGATGGTTGAATTAGTGGCAAGCCTATCTGTTGGCATGAAAAACCCCTTGCTTCAACTGTAGACAGACTGCTGTCCAAAAAGGACAAAACTTGGTAGCAGGGAAGTGGACAGCCTAGCTCTGCCAAGACAGGGTAAGTAAGTCTTTCATAATTCCTGCTCTACAATCAGTGTCTGTCAGAGAAACGGGACCAAAAGGCTGAGGATTGATGCTGTAATGTATGGAGAGAAAATGGGAACTGTCCAAGCAGCCACTGATATGGCATTTCTTAGTTTTGGATGATGCAGGCCCTGCACTTCCTACATAATCAGATATATTTATCCCTCTCAGGTCTCTGAGGTGGTTGAAGAATAAATAGCTAGAGTCTCATAGTTAAATTTTGAATTGTTTAGGAATCAAGAGTGTGTTCTGGATCTAAGATGTTTTTAAAATTGTGATGCAAGTTAGTATGAAAGCTGAGTCAGATATAGAACTTTAAACTCATGAAGATGGTTCAATGGTAGAATGTTAAAATCGGGGGCCAAATATGTATGGACTGGACATTGGGAATGTATGCTGGGCCATTTAACTCTCATAAATGTGGCGTATTTATTTCTGTTGTTTTGTATAGTATTTACTGTTATAAGAGAATGAACCATTTGTTGGACTAAAAGGGGGAGCTGTTGGAGGGAAGAGGGTGGAAGAGTGGGACAGGAAGGGGGAGTAGGGAAGGGATTGTGACTGAGATGTAACTTGAAGAAATAAAAAAATAAAGTATAAAAAAGATTCTCTGGATTTCCTCAATATCTGTTCTTATTTCTCCCTTTTCATTTCTGATTTTGTTGATTTGGGTTTTTTCCCTCTGCCTTTTAGTTAGGTTGGCTAATGGTTTTTCTGTTTTGTTGATTTTCTCAAAGAACCAACTCTTGGTTTCATTGATTCTTTGCCTTGTTATTTTGTTTCTAAGTTGTTGATTTCAGCCCTAAGTTTGATCATTTACTGCCTTCTGCTCCTCTTGGGAGTTTTGCTTCTTTTTTTCCGGTTCTTTCAGTTATGCTGTTAATTCACTAATGTAAGCTGTCACAATTTTCTTTTTGAAGGCACTTAGTGCTATGAACTTTCCTCGTAGCACTGTTTTCATCATGTCCAATAGATTTGGGTATGTTGTGACTTCATTGTCATTGGATTTTAAGAAGTCTTTGATTTCCTTATTTCTTCCCTGACCCAGTGCTCATTCAGTAGAGAGTTTTTCAGTTTCCATGAATGTGTAGGCTTTCTCTTATTTCTGTTGTTGTTGAAGTCCAGCTTTATTCCATGGTGACCTGATAAGATGCAAGGGGTTATTTCAATTTTCTTGTATCTGTTGAGGCTTGCTTTGTGTCCAACTATATGGTCAATTTTGGAGGAGGTTCCATTCAGTGCTGAAAAGAAGGTATATCCTTTTGTGTTTGGGTGAACATTCTGTAGATTTCTGTTAGGTCCATTTGGTTCATGACTTCTGTTAGGCTCATTATATCTCTGTTTGGTTTCTGTCTTAATGACCTGTCCATTGTTGTGAGTGGCGCGAAGAAGTGATTTGTGAGAAGAAGCCCAGGCCCTTCTGGCTTTTAAAGTTTCTGAGGAGAAGTCAGGTGTAATTCTGATGGGTCTGCCCTTACACATTACTTGACCTATTTCTCTTACAGCTTTTAATATTCTTTCTTTGTTCTGTACATTTGGCATTTCAATTATTATGTGGCATGGGGAAATTCTTTTCTGGTCTGTTCTGTTTGGTGTTCTCTAATGTGTGGAGATCAATATGAGTTTTAAGCTTTAAAAGAGTTTCTTTTACAAATGTGGGTGCCCTTGTATTTGGGGCATAGATATTCAGTATTGAGATGTCATCTTGATGAATTTTTCCTTTAATGAGTATGTAGTGCCCTTCCCTATTTTTTTTTATTAACTTCAGTTGAAAGTCTATTTTATTTGATATTAGGATGGCTACTCCAGCTTGCTTCCTGGGCCCATTTGCTTGGAAAACCTTTTCGCGGCCCTTTACTCTGAGGTAGTATCTATCTTTGTTAGTGAGATATGTTTCTTGTATGCAGCAATTTGTTGGGTCTTGTTTATGGATATATTCTGTGAGCCTGAGTCTTTTTACTGGGGAATTGAGTCCATTGATATTGAGGGATATTAATGACCAAAGGTTGTTATTTCCTGTTATTTTGATGTAGGTGGTGGTTGTGTGTTTCTTTTGGTTTAGCTGCAGTGGAGCTTTTTGCTTCCTTTGTTTTCTTGTGTGTAGTCATCTTCAATTGTTTGGAATTTTCTTTCTAGCATCTTCTGTACGGCTGGATTTGTGGGTAGATACTGTTTAAATTTGATTTTGTCAAGGAATATCTTGTTTACTCCATCTATGTTGATAGAGAGTTTTGCTGGGTATAGTAGTCTAGCTGGGCACCTATGTTCTCTCAGGGCTTGTAGGACATCTGCCCAGGCCCTTCTGGCTTTTAAAGTTTCTGAGGATAAGTCAGGTGTAATTCTGATGTGTCTGCCCTTAGAGGTTACTTGACCTTTTTCTCTTACAGTGTTTAATAATTTTTTCTTTGTTCTGTACATTTGGAGTTTCAATTATTATGTGGAATTTCTTTCCTGTTATATTCTGTTTGGTGTTCTGTATGTCTCTTGGAATTTTATTGACATCTCTTTCTTTAGGTTTGGGAAGTTTTCTTCTATAATTTTGATGAAGATTTTCCTGAACCTTGATGTCGTGAGTCTTCTCTTTCTTCTATGCCAATAATTCTTAGGTTTCATCTTTTCATTGAGTCCTTGATTTCTTGGATGTTGTGGGTGAGAACTTTTTTAGATTTCTCATTTTCTTTGGTTGTTGTACTAATTTCTTCAATAGAATCTTCTTCACCTGAGATTCTGTCTTCCATCTCTTGTATCCTATTTTTGATACTCATGTCTGTAGTTCCTGTTCTCTTCCTTTGATTTTCTATCTCCAGGATAACCTCGGTTTGTGTTTTCTTTATTGCTTCCACTTTCAATTTCAAGTATTGAATAGTTTTATTTGTTCTCGATATTTTCTGCTCCAATTTGCTTGCTGCTTTGTCTCTTTCCCGTTCATGTTGATCCACTTTGGCTTAGAGGGGGGCAGGGAGTTTCAAGTTGTGTTCTGCATCCTGCCCACAATGTGCTTGGGCTCAGGGAAGCTTGGCTCCTGCCAGCTAGACCCCACTGTTACCTGTCAGCCAGATGCTGCCCTACTGAATTTCCCAGGAAGAGTCCCCCAGTCTTACCGTGTAGCAGCTCTGTTGGTATGCTTCTGGGTGTCCAAGCCTAGCCCCTACACAGGTGCTGTGGACTCAGGAGGTCCTATGTTTGGAGGTTGAAACTGCCAGCTGAAGTAATGAAAGGATCCAATACAGAAGGAGTGCAATCTCCCGGCGGGAAGCACTCCATGTCCTTATCTGGTGATTCCGATGCTCTACTGTCTATATTTCCAGTACTGAGTTCTTTGTTATCCCTGGCTTTTCTGGGTGAGCACAGATAGTCTTGCACCTCACAAACTTCCTTTCAGCACAAGTATATCTCTGCTGTTGTCCATTCTGTCTTCTTGATGATCATAATGTGTCCTACTTAATTGCTGCTATCTTGCCTCTCCTAGTTTGGTTTTTGAGACAGGGTTTCTCTGTGTAACAGAGCCCTAACAGTCCTGAACTCGATTTGTAGACCAGGCTGGCCTCGAACTCACAGAGCTCTCCCTCCCAACTGCTGGAATTAAAGATGTGTGTCATCACACCCAGCTGCTCTGTGCTCTTTTAAAAGTGGTGCTAGGGCCTACAGATTGGGAAAAAAATCTTCACCAACCCCACATCTGACAGAGGGCTAATATCCAAAATTTACAAAGAACTCAAGAAATTAAATGGAAGAAACCAAATAATCCAATTAAAAATGGGAGAAAGAGCTAAACAGAGAATTCACAAAGGAGGAATCCCTAAAGGCTGAGAGACTATGGAGGCCAGTCTGGCGATATCTTAGAAAACTTGGAATAGCTTTGCCTCAGGACCCAGCCATACCACTTCTGGGTATACACCCAAATGCCTCTTCACGGAATCATAAGGAAGTTTCCTCATCTATGTTTATAGCAGCCTTATTTGTAATAGCTAGAAACTGGAAACAACCCAGATGTCCCTCAACCTTAAACTTAAAAAAAAGGGGCAGAAGAGGATGGGGGGTTGAGAGTGGGAGGGTGGGACTGGAGGGGGGAATAGGGAGGGGACTGCGATTGAGATGTAACTTGAAGAAATAAAAAATAAAGAAAAAAAGAGGTTAAAAAACTTAAATCATCTTATTAAAGTAAATTGAGCAATTCTAGAAACTAGTTTTAATAAGTTTTGCTTTTGTGGAAAAATTATTTATTTACAATGTTAAAAAAAACTTTCAGTCAGGGACTGGAAAGATGGCTCAGTGTTTAAGAGTGCTGGATACTCTTCCAAAGAAAATAATATTTCATAATATTTAAATACCAACACCCACAAGGCAGTTTGAAACTGTCTGTAATGGCCAGGCATGGTGACACATTCCTTTAATTCCAGCACTCAGGAGGCAGGGGCAGATGGATCTCTGTGAATTCAAGGTCAGCCTGGTCAACAGAGTGAATTCCAGGATAGCCAGGGCTACACAAAAAAACCTTGTCTTGAAAAACCACAAAAGAAAGAAAGAAAAATTGAGATCATCAAATATTGTCATCTACTCACTGGCAATCCATATCTTTCAGTGAAGAATCTGATTCAACATAAGGGACAGAAATGGGTTCACTTATGGAAAATCTAAAGGTACCACATCAGCTTTAGGCTAAGCTTACTACTATCACTATTATTACTTACAACTACTATTAACACATTCTGGATTTCCTATAAGCAGACATCCAGGGTGCATCCTCAGATAGTGATGATTAATTCAATCTGGCAGGGATATGGCTCAATTGTTCAGCAGTCTGTAGAAAAAAATAGTGGAATATATCACAAAAAAATATCCAGTCACAGGGAACTTAGTACATAATTTATATAAGTTCTGTGTACTCTTTATAAAGTCTAATTCTAAGCCTTGTTGGAGCCAGATATCCACTAATGCTCAGTCTAAATCTACACATAGATATTCCAGATACATCATAAACAGTCCAACATCTATCTATGAATAGACAGAAGACAGTTGTAGAAAAATAGTGTATTCTCAAGGCTAGACATAAATTCATGGATAGTTTGGTTCTAGTTATGAAGAAACTGAGTCTAACAAAAAGAAAGATATAGAACCATAAACATTCAGAAGATAACTACCGATGTTTGGACACAAGTTCAACAGTCTGAAACCACTATAAAAAAAAAAAAAAAACTCTGCCAGAACACTAGGAGAATCAATAATATCCCATGAAAAGCCTCGGTGTATGAGAAACAAGACAAAGATCTGTCCATCGTAAAGATTTGGTGTCTATGTGCACAGTACAAGCAGAAAGCAGACATCCAGTTAGAGTCAGCATCGTGATAGTAAAAGGCAATCAGGAGACTAAAATGGGCTGTCAGCTTTTGTCCATAGTCACTTTGACTGTGTTTATAAGTAGTTATCATTCAACACAAGAGTAATACAAGTGTGAGGATTAATCTTCATTGTCAACTTAGAAGGATTCACAAGCATTGTATAAAAACATTTCTGAGTGTGTCTATTGGGATATTTCAGAATGACTTAAAATAAAGATGGAAGATTCACCCTGAATTTGGGCAGCACTATCCCCATAAGATGGGGCCTCAGGCTAAATAAAATTGAAAAAGCATGCTGAGAACCAGTACTTGTTTCTCACCTTCCTAATTACAGACCCAATGTGACCAGTCATTTTACTTTCATTACCATGATGAACTGTATCCTCTCAAATTCTAATCCAAAATATACCATGGCCAGTTAGATGTTTGTAAATCTTCAGGATATCAACATGACCAGGAATACTCTAGATACACCCAAGGATAAGGGTCTAAGATAACAACAACAAATATTGTATCTCAATGTAAACAACAAGAAGATAGCTCACAGACCATATGCATCTATCTATATGGATCAAGTATATGCAACCACGAGGGTCCCAGTATAGTACTGATACTGATATAATCAGAAGATTCATGTAGAAAGTCAACATCGGTCAATATATAGATGGTCTGAACAAGATTAGTTCAGACAGAGATGTAGAAGATAGATCTAGACACACAGAATCTTACCAAGAGCAGACACAAACTGGAAGTACTAGTGATGGACAGCCAAAATCTAATACCAAAAGCATATGATTTTTATATGGACAAGAAGAAATGACTATGGACAGTTGTAAGGGGAGTTAGATTAACATAAATTAGATTTAGTGGATATCTAGGGGCTTTTTGATACAGTCTCTTAATACAGGGCATGAAGATCAACTTGGCTGTGGGCAATTGACATAACAGCATATGGACATGGTTTATAGCCTAGCATTGCTTTCAGCTGCTAATAGCCTTATGAACTGGGCAGAGCCCAGGTTAGGCTGAAGTCAGGGGAAACCAGGAGAGACCCTATTTAAGGATGAAGTGGGTAGAGCCTGAGAGTTCCCATGCTAGAGACGATGAGATGCAAGGCAGCTTGTATCATCTGATGGAGAAAATGATGGTAAACTGAAAAGCTGATCTCAAACAGAGCTGAAAAATTATGACCAGTTTTCCCGAGGCAGAAAAAAGCCGGTGAGCAGAAAAGTCTCAACAAAGCACCAAAAGGCCGAGGACTAAACCCTGTGGCACAGCTTTTGCCTAGAAGGGTTCAACCAGTTCAAACAGTGACCTGAATGGAACTGTGGCAGTCTCAAAGACTGAGGCAGAGTGGCTGAGTGGATAATACAAACTGAATAAGCTGGCTTACAGAGACCTGAGGCCTTCCAGAGAGAAGAAAGCCTTAAACCTCATTTAAAGTGAAGCTGCCATAGCCAATTTACCCTAAAGGACTTACATCTGAGATGTTCCTAAAGAAAGACTGTTGACTAAGTGCCTTAAAGGATCTACTCCTGAGGTGTTCCTGATGACTGAACACCTGCCCCAGAGACTGTATCCTTCTAAAATGTTAGGATTAGTTGTTAGATAATAGTTGTTATAGGTATTAATAGGTTTAGTTGTTAGGTAACTAGGGTTATAGTCATTCTTAAGGCTAGTAGTTAGGTAATTGTTTATGTTTGTTATAAGTGCATACAGTTATTAATACATATATATATATATATATTGGATAATTAAAAGGACTCATCCTCAGAGAGTCAGATACAAACTGGATCTATTATAAACAGACAAGGCAGTTCCAACTATACTCATCCCAAGGCTGGGGAAGGATAAACAGAAGGCGGATAAACAAGTTTTTCCTTCTCATAACAAATTGAAGCATGATTACAGAGAGTGTGGCCTAGTACAAAAAAAAAAGAGATGATAACTGCCCCAGAAAAGTTAGAAGATAGTCCAGGAATCTAGGCGTCAACTCATAGGCAAGCTATATCTACCCATAGAGAACTTGCATTCGACACAAGAGGAAGATACAGACGTTCTAGAATCGGGATCATCTCATAGACAATCAGTTATACTGTCTGAATCCATAAAGAGAAAGCATCAATGATCTTATCTAGTCAAGTCAGAGTCGATGAAACGCAACTATAATATAACAGCGATGGTCAGAAACAACTCATGAATGATCTAAGTCCCACTGAAGAAATAGTATTAATCTACTACAACTAATCAGGAGGCATTTCCAGCACACTGGGCTGCATAAAAGTCAGATAATATATCCCCCCACCTTCCCACCCCCTACACACACACATAGTGGTGAAGAGATATCTTGTTGGTGGTGATGTTTTTATATCAGTAAGGGGCAGAGCAGATGGCAGTCCTTTGTTCATGCTAGCTTGATGCATGGCTTGGCAGCCAAAGCTGTTTTATACCTAGAACACATAAAAATCAAATCCAATCAAATCCAGGCAGTGTAACTTGGGAAGAGGAAAACAGACAGAGACCTGTATTCCACCATGCCACATGGTGTTGGTGTAAAAGACACTCACAGACTTGCTCTCAATGATACATAGACACACAGAGCCCCACCGACCACCACACAGCACTGCTCACAAAACGGAAGACAGAGACCTGCGAACCACCATGCCACCCACAGTCCTGCCCTCCAGCCCATGGCCATAGACACCCACTTGACACCACACCACACAGTGCAGATGGAGGATGTCACTCAGGAGTCCACCAGCTTGATGGCCAGCCTACAACAGGAGCCACCACAATGTGGGGACAGATGGAAGAGAAAGAGAAGTAGAGCAGCTTGAGCATTATGAAGAGAGATGAAACTGGAGAAGCGAGGGTGGAGAGGAGTAGCCTGTTGTGAGTGGCCAGCCCCACCACCTAGGACCATGGTGAGGTTCCAGCCTGAGCTGTCCCTGAGGGCCATGTCTGAGTCCGTGGTTGCACAGTGGCAAGGGTCAGTGTCAATATCCGTAACTCATATGACCACTAGAGAACATAGGTATGTACCTGGTTGGGGCAGGTGCTGAGAACCATATGGATGTCCAGAGGTTGTGCAGAGCTGACCTCACCCTTCACTGGCTGTAGCACTCTAGAGAGATGACTCCTCTCACCAGCAGCAGCACTCAAGAGAGAAGATCCTGCACCTTGCCCAGGCAACGCAGTGGAGCTGGCCCTGGTGGCAGGGGTGTGGGAGAGCAGGCACCTAGGACTTGAGTGTGGGAGAGCTGACCCTACCATGGAGTGGCATGGGTGCAGAGGTATTGTTCTACATCACCTTCTGATTAGTTAAGTAAAAAGTTTATGGCCAATATCAAAAAGAAAGAGAGGAGGCAAGACTTCCCAGCAGAAAGAGGTATCTCTGGGAAAGAAAAAAACACAAGAGAGTGGCCATCAGGACATGGATGAAGAAGGAACAGCCAGGGTGAGACTAAGACTGTCAAGTAATGGGCCACATGGATGGAAAGTAGACCAGGCCAGCATAATCAGCTTATGTTAGCTCAGTATCTGACCAGCTATAGTGCCTGAAGCTTTTAATAAATATAATAGGTCTCCAAGTTATTATTTGGGAGCTAGGATAGGCATAGGAAAACCTTACTTTTACACAGGATAACCAGGAGAAGTCCTGTTAAGGATCCAATATTGATGGTGTCACAGAAGCCAGAATCCTCAAACCAAACCCAAGGCTCAATGTAATGAACATTTGCAAGTGAAGATGTGGTAAGAGTTTTTGTTTCTTAAAAATCCCAGTTGTGTTATGAGAATGTTTTTGTTATAATCCCAGGTTTGGGATATGGGGCTGCTTCAGTTTGTTCACAGCTATTAACTATAATTGTCTCATGCCCTAGCAGAGGTGTAGCTTAGCCAGCTGCAGAAAGTTTAATTCCAGGGACTGTAGAGAAGGTTATAAATGCCAGAGCCCCAAGAGGGATGGGGTGGCAGTGGAAGGTGGGCTGAAGAAGGGAAAAGCTGCTGCTCTTCCTGCTGGTGCTCCCCAGCACTGTTGCTGGTTCATTGTTCTACTGTGTTTGCTGTTGCTGCTTTGTTGGACTGTGGGATATCCTGACTACTAAGATTGGTATTGCTCCAAAGAACAAGACAACCCTATTCAACAGGAAGTAGCTCAAAGAAACCTATGTCCCTTTCTCCTATAACCTTCCTTCTCTCCTACCCAGTGTTGGAGGGTTGAAAGGAATAAGGTTTGGAAAGGAGATAGAGGTTTAACTACCATAAAATAAAATAGTATAATAAAACAAAATAAAGGGTATCTACTACATGTAGATGTGTGGACAGAGGTATATACTATGGGACACACTGTGATATACTACAGCTTCCATGATGACATGTTTTCTATACTTTGGGGTTTTGTGTGTGTGTGTGTGTGTGTGTGTGTGTGTGTGTGTGTGTGTGTGTTATTTTAGGGGGAGGCTACAAGAGAGAAGGGTGGTTATGAGAGGAAAGGGAAATGAGAGGGACTCAGGTGCATGATGTGATACTCACAAAGAATTTATTTAAAAAATTTAAAAATATGTTTAAAAACTAAAATAAAAAATTAAATTAAATTTAAAAATAAGATGACTACTAATTGATGATCTCATTCTGTGTGTGGGCCCTCATGACCCAGCACAGGAGAAAAAAAAACAAGGTGTTTAAGATGAGGCTCTTGTCTCTAACTCTCCTATCTTTGATTTGCTCTCCAACCCTTTAAAATATGAGTTTCATACCCTCTCTCAAGTTTTCTTGACTTTTCCTCCTGTACTTACACACATTTGTATTCACATGATTTTGTTCCCTAAAGCTCTGTCCTCAATTATTTGCATATTTAAATCTGTTTCCAGTATTATAATTTATAAAATAAGATAAAGAGGTGAAAATTCACTTGCTAAGACATTTTTATTGGAAATTCTTACATAGTTAGGTTGGCTGAAAGAGGGACTCAGAAGCTGTATCTAACACTAAGGTATTCCAGTCGGCCACCATGATCTTATGATACTAGAAAATCTAATACATTGTTTTGAGTATATGGAATATAAAATTGGCAAAAACGTACTACATCAGCTTCATATTTCACACTTATTCCCAGACCAAAAAAAATTTATATAATATTAACATTTAACTTATAGCACATAAGTACACTGAGGAGGATAAATACAAGCTATCTCTTTTTTTAATGTTTATTTATTACTTCAAGTTACATCTCCATCACAGAGCACTCTTTCCACCCTCCCGGTTCCACCCTCCTACCCTCTCCTCCCTCTCCCACCCATCCCACTCCTCCGATGCGGAGTATCCCTACATATCAGCCACTCTCATTTCAACAGTCATATGAGGGCTAAGAGCTTCCTCTTGCTCTGGGAGCCTACATGGTAGCACCCTAGGGCAAATTGTCCCAGTAATAGGTAACAAAGTGTATGTTCCTGATCCTTTTGGTGTGTTGGTTGTGAGATATACAAACTATTTCTTAATCATGGCCTGTTACATATTCTGTCTCTGTCTTTCTGTCTCTCTCTCTCTCTCTCTCTCTCTCTCCCTCTCTCTCTCTCTCTCTCTCTCTCTCTCTGTGTGTGTGTGTGTGTGTGTGTCTGTCTGTCTGTCTGTCTTTCTGTCTCTCTCTCTCTCTCTCTCTGTGTGTGTGTGTGTGTGTGTCTGTCTGTCTGTCTGTCTGTCTGTCTGTCATCTATCTATGTTATAATATCCTCATCCATAGAACTTAGGCTACAAAGAACTATTGGAAACAACATGGGAGAAAGAGAATGGACAGAACTTTCTGGATCTCCTCTATATCCAGTAGATGGTGCTACAGGTACACCTTACCCGTTTCCAGACCAGAAATGAATTTCAGCTTATTCTTGACTAGAAAATTTTCAGTTTGGGGAGGCAAATATTTTTCAGCACCTAAGTCTTTTATATAATTAGAAGCTCTGAATGTGATTTGAGGTTAACGTTTTAATTTTTTGTTCTTTTTTTAAGTTAAGAATTCCTTAATTATTTATTCCTGGTACCAGTGCCACAATTTATAGGGCAATATATCTGATGTAATGAAAACAAAAAAAGACAAAGACAAGGCTACAACAGATGAAAGACCTCAGGAATGTACATCTAATTGACACTACATTGCATTGATCAACAGCTGCACTTTTTGCAAACTCTGACTATGACAGTCCTGAACAAGAAGGGTTTCCTGTTTAAGCTGCAGTAACTTTTTTAAGTATGGATCATTGTTCCTTCTGTGGGAGATTTTTACAGTTCCTTTAATACATTTGGGGTGGCTGTCTCAAAGTAACCTGCAGCTTTCCTGACAATTCCTCTCTCTCTCTCTCTCTCTCTCTCTCTCTCTCTCTCTCTCTCT
>CAJQZJ010000522.1:697021-708230 GCA_907164525.1 Lophiomys imhausi | reverse complement strand
CTCTCTCTCTCTCTCTCTCTCTCTCTCTCTCTCTCTCTCTCTCTTCCTGCTAAGAACTGTAGCCCTTTTCTGCTGTTTTTTTAACCTTCTGCTACCATATCCACTACTTCTACCACCAGATCCAAACCCACCACCATAGGGACTGCCTGAGCTTCTTCTACCAAAACTGCCCCCCTTCATAGGTCCATAATTGATTGCTGTTGTCCACTATAATTTTCAAAGTCATTATAGTTCCCACCACCACCATAGTTACCTACACCAAAATTTCCTCCTTCATTGTAACCACCATATCTTGCTCCTCTACCACCATAGTCACCACCTTAGTTTCCATATCCTAGTCCACCACCACCATAGCCTCCTCTTCCACCAAAGTTTCTACCTTGACCAAAATTGCCTCCACCACCTCCAAAGCTTCCTCCATGACCCATAAAGTTGCCAGATCCCCCTTCATGATCCCTATGTGATCCAGCAGACTGCATCTCTTGTGTAGAAAGGGCCTTTTTCACTTCACAATTATGTCCATTAATAGTGTCGTATTTCAGTACTGTTTTATAATGACACAGTTACAAAAATCAAATCCTCTCTTTTTTCCACTCTGCCCGTCTTTCATTAACTTCTATGGTTTCAATATTGCCATACATTTCAAAGTAGTCTCTCAGATTATATTCTTCTGTGTCTTCTTTAATACCACCAACAAAAATTTTCTTCATCTTAAATGGGCACCAGGCTTTACAGAATCCTCTCTAGAAATGGCTCTCTTTGGTTCCATCGCCCACCCATCAACCTTGTGTGGTCAAGCACACATTGCGGCATCCACCTCTTCAACGTTAGAGTAGGTCACAAAGCCAAAGCCCCTGGAATGTTTTGTTTGGGGATCTCTCATTACCACACAGTCTATAAGTGTGCCCCATTTCTCAAAGTGTTCTCTTAAGCTATCATCAGTGGTTTCAAAGCTCAGAAAACCATTAAACAGCTTCCTCAGTTGTTCTGGTTCCTTTGGATCATTGCTCCCCTCCACCCTACCCCGTCACAGCCCCCCACACATATACCCTGGCTGGCAATGGCAACAGCCAGAGTCGGGCTTGGGGAGATCAGGTGGTGGTTTTACCTCCATTTTGAGACCAGATTTACCTATTCCAACTCGAGTTCAATATTAATTTTTTCATTCTTTGACAATTACACACACACACACACACACACACACATTTTTGTTCATTGTCCTCCCTATTGCCCTCTTTCATTCCCCTCTCTTCCACTAAAACTCTCTTCCTACTTCTTCCCACAAAACCCCGCCTTTCTTTGATGTCTTGTTACCACCTACTGACTTTAATTATGGTTTGATTCATGCTTGCACGAGCATGAATTGGGGATTATTTATTAGAACATGAACAACTTCTTAATGGCTATTCTATTGGAGAAAATAGCACACACACACACATACTCCAACACACAGTAACTTCACCTAGTCCCTCAGTGAGGGGTGAGCCTTGATGAGCCTTTCTTCCATGCAAGGTGAAATGTTGACAGGGCTGTCTTGTAACCACAGCTACAGTGAGTTCATGCATGGAATGTCTGTGTCGTGTCCAGAAGACAGGATTTCATCTCCAAACTCTATATTTTACATTCTGTCTGGGGAGCAAAATTCTTTGAGTGAAACATTCTACTCTCCAAGAACTGTCTCCAAAACCCTACCTGTTCCAAAACATAGTTGCCTGCTCACCACTTCCTAAGAATATGCAGATCTGAGTTGAAATTTGCTTCATTTAATAGCCAGTTTGAAGTAAGTCACACCATTTAATGAAATGTACATCAGCACACAGTACATTGTGCTTTTGCAGAAAGGATAAAATAGTGTCACTTCTCTCAACAAATCAGAAGCACTACAAAACCTAGATCCTGGAACATACCTTAAAAACCTTTTCTCATGCAAGGCATGGTAGCAAATTCTTATGATACCAACATTCAAGAGGGAAAAACAAGATAATTGAGATCGAAAGCCAGCATGGACTATATAACATGTTCTAGACTAGCCTGGGCTATTAAACAGGTTGCAGACAGAAAGAAGAGAAGGGAGGGAAGAATCTTTTCTCTTGAAGTTTGTTACTACTAAAGAAGGAAAGCATTAACTAAAATTATATGAGAGAAGTTTTCAGGCCCAACCTTCCTCCTGTGGAGTACATACTAAGGAAATCATGAACCTTGGGTTTAGAACGTCCAGGACAATCTGATTAAAATCTCACATTAGTAATATTTAATATAGAGAGAAAGGGCCAGACCATAATCCCTGTGAAAGGGTCATTAGACCCCCAATGGGATAGCAACACATGGGTGGAAAACCATTGCTATAAAGAATGTTTTCTACATTTATAACTGGTTGAAAGGGTATGTGGCATAAAAAAAAATTCTAAGACAGTATCCATAAGTGAATTTTATCCAAAAAGCAACCTTTTCTATAAATATCATCAATGGGTGCTGGAGAAAAGGCTCAAGGTTAAAAATGTTGGCTGCTTATACAGATTGGGAAAAATCTTCACCAACCCCACATCTGACAGAGGGCTAATGTCCATAATTTACAAAGAATCAAGAAATTAAATGGACGAAACCAAATAATCCAATCAAAAAATGGGGAACAGAGCTAAACAGGGAATTCACAAAGGAGGAATCCCTAAAGGCTGAGAGACACTTGAAGAAATGCTCAGCATCCTTAACCATCAGAGAAATGCAACTCAAGATGACTCTGAGATTCCATCTCACACCTGTCAGAATGGCTAAGATCAAAAGCTCATATGACAGCACATTTTGGCAAGGGTGTGGAGAAAGGGGAACTCTCCTCCATTGCTGGTGGGAGTGCAGACTTGTGCAACCACTATGGAAATCAGTCTGGTGATATCTTAGAAAACTTGGAATAGCTCTGCCTCAGGATCCAGCCATAACACTTCTGGGTATACATTCAAATGATTCCTCACCGAATCACAAGGAAGTTTCCTCATCTATGTTCATAGCAGCCTTATTTGTAATAGCTAGAAACTGGAAACAACCCAGATGTCCCTCAACTGAAGATTGGATTAAAAAACTGTGGTACATCTACACAATGGAATATTACTCAGCTATCAGAAACAACGAAATCATGCAATTTGCAGCAAATGGATGGAACTAGAGAAGCTCATCCTGAGTGAGCTAACCCAGACCCAGAAGGATACACATGGCATCTATTCACTTATAGTTGGATTTTAGCCATATAGTACAGGATAACTATACTACAATGAATGCACCAAAGGGAACATGAACATAGACTTTTTTCCCTGTCAGTGAGACACTTTGCCCTGGTGGTGCTGCCTTGTATGTCCCCAGTGTATGAGGAGGCTCTTGGCCCTCATATGACTGCTGAACTGGGGCAGGGGACTCTTATGTAGGGACACTCCACTCCAGAGGAATGGGATGGAAGGGATAGGGGGTAGAGGGTGGGAGGGCAGGACTGGGAGGGGCAGAAAAAGGACACTGCAAAGGAGATATAACCTGAAGTAATAAATAACTATTTCTTAAAAATATTGGCTGCTTTGCCAGAGGACCCAGGGTTTGATCCCCAGCATCCACGTGGCAGTTTACAACCATCTGTAACTCCAGTTCTGGGGGAATCAACACCTCATCTAGTCCCCATGGACACCAGATATACACATAGTACACAGACACACATGCAGACAATATCTATTTTAAAATAAAATAACTTAGAAATGAATTATTACTGCTTTCATACTAAAATATCAGAGTTGAATAGCTGCAAGAAAGAGCATTTGACCCACAAATCTGATCATATTTGCTGTCCAACCATTTATAGAAAATTTGCTGACACCTAGTTTAGAAGAACACTGGCCTCAAAGGCATGTTCCCCTGGAACAGTCTCTTTACAACTCTTTCCTGCCTCTGAAATAATAACTCTTCACTCATCACCTCCCCTTCACTCCCACAGCCTCAGTCACACCTTTAAGAAGGTCATTGCTCTTATGCAGTATGACAACCTGGCCCAAATCAGGCATCCAGCAAAGCACAACTATGAAATAGACACTAATTCTTCTACCTCAAGGTAGTTTCGGGGGGGGGGGACAGTCTAATGACAGCTGAAGTTGTAATCACTGCAGATTGTCATTTGCCAATATTTGCAGAGTGCATTTACAGGTACTATGATTTCTCTTTCCTTATCAGTATTTTTAATTTTCTAATTTGAAGACTCAGTCAATAGAGTACCTACTATACTAACATGAGAACTTGAGTTCAGATCCCAGTATCCAATCCAAAAACAAACAAACAAACAAAAGGCCAGGTGTTGTCATCAGGGTTCCTGTAATCCTAGCATGGGGAAGAGTGTATATCCAGAGACATACAGAGTCCCCAGAGCTCACAGGCTAGGCTGTATAGCTAATGGCCGAGCGCTCCAGTGAGAAATCCTGTCTCAAAAGACATGACAGAAAGTGATCAAGGAAAATACCTGTCATTGACCTCTAGCTTCTACAAGCAAGTACACAAACTCCCTCATAGACACATACACACTATTTGTTGTGTCTTCTAGTTTGCACACAATGTTAATAAAGTTATTTTAAAGATTATAAAGGATTATGTGAACCATAATATTTTGTCAGAATGGGGTGATAGCTCAGTCAGTAACATGCTTGCCTCACAAGCATCAAGACCAGAGTTCAGATCAATCTCTAGAATCAATGTAAAAATAGTGGGTGTGGTAGAGCATTTTCATAACCCTAGCGCCCTGGAAGGGTGACAGGACGAACCCTTGCTATCCAACTTAGCCTAATGGCAAGTTCCAGATCATTAAGAGATTCTGTCTAAAAGAAGATAAAAAGGAACATTCAGACTCAGCGTAATCATACACGGTTTTAATCCCAGCACCCAGGAAAGCAGAAGAGATAAGTGGGTTTCTGTGAGTCCAAGACCAGCCTTATTTACATAGAAAGTCCCAGCTAGGGCCTCAAAGTGAGAGTCTGTCTCCAGAAAAAGGAAGAAAGATGATATTCCCGATGATGACACCTAAAGTTCTCCATTGGCCTACACACACGCACGCGCGCACACACACACACATGCATGTACACATTAACTTGAAAATAATGAACAAATTATGATTCTCTCCTGAGTAATATTTGGAACATTTCTTAGAGAAAGGCCAAAGTTAATTGTGAAGAACAGCAATTCACTAGACAGATACACCTAAAAGGGAATGCAAGGGGAAAAAAAGATGAAATAGCATGATATGTTGAAGTAATTAACTCCAGATGGGCATAGAAATACATATATATGTAAAGAAACAGTGGAATTTAAGAGAAGCCACAG
Organism: Lophiomys imhausi; assembly: GCA_907164525.1. Lineage (NCBI taxonomy): Eukaryota > Metazoa > Chordata > Mammalia > Rodentia > Muridae > Lophiomys > Lophiomys imhausi. Next base: position 702,893 of record CAJQZJ010000522.1, on the reverse strand, counting down.
GCAAAATCATAAGGGACCTAGAAAGCACGAGTTTCTTCTTGCTAAGGTTACATGGTAGTTAAAAGTTACATTCACAAATAGTTGTATAAGTTAGATAGGCTGAGTTAGACAAACAGATGAGAAGAAGAGCCTCTGTAGCCAATATGATTCCAAAAGGCAATAAAACCAAGGATGCCACCTTGACTGGAATCTCTTATGTAAAGCTTGTTTAAAATGGGTGCATCTGATTAGGTGATATTTCAGGTTCCTTCTGAACATCAAATTCAACGATTTTTTGACATTTAGGTTCTGATTTCATTGCACTCAACTTCTATTAAAGTATACAGCTGGCTGACAATTCAACATTACATAGTCAGGTGCTCACACACACACACATACACACACAAGCATTAAGAAAAAAGGCTTTCTGCAAAGTGTCCTGACAGGTGGGGCTGATACTAGCCCAGATTTGAGAACTGCTATTGCAATCTCAGGTTAATATGTAAGGAAGTAAGAAGGTAAATACCTGGGAGGTGCAGATGGAGAAGGAGCTGGACTTGTTTAGGAGGGAACTAGGACATCTCAAAGAAAGCAACTCCTCCTTCAGATGGACCATTATTGTTTCTATAAAAAGGCCAGTGTTTACAATGAGCAGCACCCTGCAAGCAACATCAGTCTCCATCCTGCTGTTCCTCTGGTGAACCAGGTAAGTGAGTGGTCACTCACAGTATTTAGGTCTACTAAATACAAAAGTCCACATTATACTCAAAAGCTTTCTTTTTAGTATATTATGAAGAACTTTGATATAAAAGTACACTGTTTATAGTAGTTCCTTTCTTTGAGATCTTTCCTTAAGAGGATAGAAATCTAGTAAGGCAGTGACAGGTTCTCTCTCTCTTCTCTTCTTCTTCTTCTTCTTCTTCTTCTTCTTCTTCTTCTTCTTCTTCCTCCTCCTCCTCCTCCTCCTCCTCCTCCTCCTCCTCCTCCTCCTCCTTCTTCTTCTTCTTCTTCTTCTTCTTCTTCCTTCTCTCTCTCTCTCTCTCTCTCTCTCTCTCTCTCTCTCTGTTTTATAAGCAGAAAGTCCTCAGAAACAGTCCCTACATGAAGAATGAAAGCAAAAGCCATCTAATAGGAGCTCCCTCAGCTCCCTATCATCTAACCCTGCAGTTGGCTATGCTAATTTTTTTCTACTTTCTTAACCACTGAGCCATCTCTCCAGCTCTTTTCTACTTTCTTTATCTTTGAAAACATTAAGAATCTGGGGAAGATGGTGGGAGGGTGGGCCCAGGAGGTGTGGAGGGAAGGGGCTGTGATGGAGATGCAAATTGACATAATAAACAAACATTTAAAAAACCCAAAAAACAAACAAACAAACCAAAAGCTTTAAGAATCCAAGTTAGCCACTGGGGCTCTTTAGGTGGATTTAGGCATATTATATAGGTGACATGCCTGTCCCCTGTAGTGTGATGATTGAGACTTAGAAAGCAACTACGTAGTGGATGGATTAGCACACTCAGGTTGTCTATAGATACAGAGCAAATCAGGGAGACCAACAAAGGAAGCCCCACATGCATACATGCATACACTCAGGAATTGCAGTAAACATAGGGATCCTGCTCTAATTTCATCCCTCTTGCTACATAGCTGGAACAAGCTATTCAACTCTGGATTCATTATCCACTAGCACAGGAAGAAAATTAAACATGGCTGATAATTATTACAAATTGTTGGAACTATTTTCATGTTTAAGCAATTAGTTAGTGATAGATCTCTTGTGTTCTCATCTAGGTTAACTTGAATTTGCAACAAGATGCCTCACCTCCTGCAAAGCATTGTTAATGTCATCGATGTTTTCTATCACTATGCCACTGAACATGGGAATTGTGACATGTTGAGCAAAAAAGAGATGAAAGAACTTCTGGAAAATGAGTTTCACCAAATTCTGAAGGTAAGAACTCTATATCAGGACTGAATTTTCTTCTCTACTTTATCCTAGCTCTTGTTTATATGTCAAATATCAAAAAAGACATTCCTAATTGGTAATATATAACTGAATTATACAGAGTTGATATGCCATAAACTATTGATTAATACTATGTTATAGCATGGTTATGTTAAAATGATCCTACCAAACAACAGGAAAAAAAATCATAGATTTAAATTTTTCCTGTCTGTGAGAACAATTCTTATGACCTTCAAAAATTGCAAAAATTATTTAATTTCTATTTTTACATTTGTTTTCTTTAGGGTGGAGTTCAAATAACTGTCTATTTCTGAGATTCTGGTAACCTAAGGCCTCTTAAATTCAGGAAACTTATATTAACTTATAAATCACCAAAAAGGGGGAAAAAACTTCAAATTATCAGCCTGGAAATAGACAAGTGGGAACTTAAATTTATCCTTAAATTCAAATATTTACCAAATGTCATTTGGATTCCTATAGATATCTTATCAGTTGTGCCCTCTAAACTCACTCCTGCTCTTCTAGCCCGATATAGAATACTGGGATTAGTAGTCATTTCCTTCTTCTCAGAAGACACTATCATCTTCCAATCTCCACCTAGTTTATAAAGAGAATTTTAAAGCATTCCATTTCTCTCCATCACAACCACTAGACCTCTGGTTCAGGCTACCTTACATTGTCATCCATTGAAAGATTATTATAATTAATATAGATTCATAAAATTATTACAGCAGCAGTTACTATTTAACAAGCCTGTTCCCCAAATAACCGCACATAGCGACCATAATATATTTTAAAGGCTGAGCAAAGACCTGAACATGAAATCTAATCTAATGTCCCCTGATTAATCTATATTCCTCCTAGCCATAGTCCCCAATATTTGCATTTATAATTTTATCTGGAATTGGCTTCTTCTCGTCATCTCTCCTGGACCCAAACCTCCTCTTCCTCCTCCTTCTTCTCCCTTCTATCCTCCATTGTATCTCATATGCTCTTAACATAAAAGTCAAAATTCCTCAACATGGTGTAAAAATTATAATCTTGCCTATATTTATCTCTCTAGCTGAATGTTTTTATTCATTGTAATAAACCTAGCACTCTTGAATTCCTGTCAGTTTGTTAAATAAACTTCTCTTCCTTTTCACCCTTTGTTCATATCATCGCGTCTGTCTGCATCTTCTTCTCCCAATTGCCTTTCTTTATTTAGCTACTTCTAATCCACCCTTCAATGAATCTCATATTCTTTCATTAGACTTTCTTGAAACACAACTGGCTCCTCTTTGATGCACTCATATTTGGTACAATAAATTATAAATTTTGTAATTGAACCATTAACCTTTACTATTGAAATTTTGCCTATTTACTCACCTATTATTAAAACAAAGTCATGTAAAATAGTTTGGTCTTAAACTTGCTATGTAGATGATAATGACCTTGAACTCCTGATCTTATCACCTCCAATATCCTGAGTGATAGGATTTCACATATGAACATAATGTCCAGCATAATATTAAAATTGTTCACTGTTTCAGACCTTCCATAACACAATGCTAGGTACATAGTAACTAAACATGTTCCCCCCCAAAAAAACTGTTTTAAAATCTGTAATTAGCAAATTAGCAAGCCAGACAAAGAAAATTTATATGTAGCTAATGCAGATGTCTGCAATTATTATTTATAGATTAGATAATCATCCTTGATTAAACATTGCCCTTTCTGTTCTTCCTTCCTTCCTTCCTTCCTTCCTTCCTTCCTTCTTTCTTTCTTTCTTTCTTTCTGTCTTCCTTCACCATTGCCCTTTCTTCCTGTTTGGCCTTTCTTCTTTCCTTTCTTTTTTGTTCCTTCTTTCTTCCATCCTTCTTTCTGTCTTTCTTTCTTTTTTTTTTTTTTTTTTTTTTTGGACAGGATCTTACTTTTTATTCCAAGGAACCCAGGAACTTCCTATGCAACACACACTGTTTTCAAACTCAGTATCACATTCTCTTGGCCTCCAAAGCACTGGTCTCACCTACTATCTTTTCCAAAAATGATTAGGCCAATTGATCACTTGAACATTTTATACTTGAACATGGTATCTCCTCCTGGTTAATTCTTGTCAATTTACTGCTTGTCTGAATGTTGGATGGTAATATCTCTCTCTCTCTCTCTCTCTCTCTCTCTCTCTCTCTCTCTCTCTTCCTAGCCTGAAGAACGATATGATAAATTTCAACCTAAATGTATTAAATATTCACATTTCTACAGCCTTCCCCTGAATAGGGTAAATGGGTTTATAGTCTATAGTAACAGCGCCTCCACTTGTACATTATTCCTTAACAGAATCCAGATGATCCAGACACTGTAGATATCATCATGCAAAGCCTAGATCGAGATCATAACAACAAAGTGGATTTTACTGAGTATCTTCTGATGGTAGCCAAACTGGCTCGAGCTTGTAATAAAATTATTGGCAAAGATTACTGCCAAGCTTCAGGGTCAAAGCAGAGAAATCACAATCACCAGCACCAAGAGGAACAGAATGAAAAAGGAAAAGAAACTAAGGACCAAGAAACCTCTTCAATTTATTCAAGATATTGTGCAGGAGAGAATGACTCTTATTCCAGGGGCTCAAGAGGAAGCAAAAATTACAAATCACAATCCACTTCCACAAAACCAAGCAATGAGAACCAGCAAAGTTCAGAAGAATGGACAAAATCAAGTTCAAGTCATTTCAAAAATAGTGAGGAATATGAACAAGGCCAGCATGGATTAGGATCAACGCACACATTTAGCAACAGCAAGAGATCAAGCTCAAACAAAGTATCTGGCTTCCACAAAAATGGGACTGAGTCAGAACAGTCTTCATATTCCAGTAGACAAGGATATGGCCAACATCACTTTTCTGGTACCTGTAAAAATTGTGCAGAAGACGGTGGTCAGCAACAATCTGGCTCAGGTCAGTTCTCTGGTTATGGTAACCATGGATCTGGCTCAGGTCACTGTTCAAATTCTGAACAGCATGGCTCCAGGTATGATCAGTCTTCCAGTTATAACAAACACAACTCAGGGCCAAGCCAGTCATTTAGCCACAGGAGACATGGCTATGATTCTGGACAAACTTCTGGCTTAGGACAATATGGCTCTGCTACAGGTCAATCTTCTAGTTCTACTGGACAAGTATCTGGACAAGCTCAGTCATCTGGGACTGGACAATATGGTGGATCATCTGATCAGTCTTCAGGCTGTGGTTCAAGTCAGTCCACTAGGTTTGGACAAAAAGAGTTGGGATCCAGCCAGTCACATAGGCACAGGGGAAGCAGGTCCAGCTCCATGGAGTCTTATGGCTCCCAACAGTATGAGTATGGATCAGGAGGGTCTTCTGGATCTAGTCAGCACAGATGTGGCCAAGGTCAATATTCTCATGGAGGGAAATGTGGTTCTTCCTCTGGACAGTCAGCCAGTAGTCATCAGCATGGATCAGGCTGCAGTCAATCCTCTAGGTATGGTCACCATGAATCTACCTCAGGTCAGTCTTCAAGCTCTGGTCAACATATCACTGGTTCTAGTCAGACTTCCAGTTTTGGAACACAAAACCCAGGCTCAAGTCAATCTACCAGCCAGGGGAGACATGGCTCAGGTTCAGGACAATCTTCTGGTTTAGGTCAATATGGCTCTGGTACAGGTCAATATTCTAGTTCTAATGGACAAGCATCTGGACAGGGTCAGTCATCTTGGACTGGACAATATGGTGGTTCATCTGGTCAGTCTTCAGGCTGTGGTTCAGGTAAATCCACTAGCTATGGACAAAGAGAGTCTGGATCCAGCCAGTCACATAGACACAGGGGAAGCAGGTCCAGCTCCAGGGAGTCGTCTGGCTCCCAACAGTATGGGTATGGCTCAGGAGGGTCTTCTGTATCTAGTCAGCATAGATTTGGACAAGGTCAGTCTTCTCAT
>CAJQZJ010000522.1:620819-697011 GCA_907164525.1 Lophiomys imhausi | reverse complement strand
TCTAGTCAGTCTTCAAGATTTGGCACACACAACTCAGGCTCAAGTCAGTCTTCTAGCCACAGGAGACATGGCTCCGGCTCAGGACAATCTTCTGGGTTCAGTCAATATGGATCTGGTACAGGTCAGTCTTCTAGCTCTACTGGAAAAGCCTCTGGACAAGGTCAGTCTTCTGAGACTGGACAATATGGTGGTTCTTTTGGTCAGTCTTCAGGCTGTGGATCAAGTCAGTCCACTAGCTATGGACAAAAAGAGTCGGAATCCAGCCAGTCACAAAATCACAGGGGAAGCAGGTCCTCCTCCAGGGAGTCTTCCGGCTCCCAACAGTATGGGTATGGCTCAGGAGGGTCTTCTGTCTCTAGTCAGCATAGATCTGGCCATTGTGAGGCTTCTCATGGCAGGCAACATGGTTCCTCCTCTGGACAGTCATCAGGTATTCATCAGCATGGATCTGGGTGCAGTCAGTCCTCTAGCTATGGCCACCAAGGATCTAACTCAGGTCAGTCTCCAAGGTCTGGTCTTCATTGCTCTGGTCCTGCTCTGTCTTCCAGCTTTGACACACACAACTCAGGGTCAAGACAGTCATCTAGCCACAGGACACATGGCTCTGATGTACAGCAATATTCTGGTTATACTTGTCAAGGATATGGACATGGTATGTCATCTGGTACTGGACAATATGATCGTTCATCGGGTCAGTCTTCAGGCTGTTGCTCAGGTCAGTCCACAAGCTATGGACAACAAAATTCTAGATCTAGCCAGTCTCATAAGATCAGGGGAAGCAGGTCTAGCTCAAGGGAGTCTTACAGCTCTCAACACTATGGGTGTGGCTCAGGAGGGGCTTCTGTGCATAGTCAACATGAACCTGGGCAATGTCAGTCTTATTCTGGTGTTCAACATGGTTCTTTCTCTGAACAGTCATCAGGATTTTGTCAGCATGGACCTGGCTTCAGTCAGTCTTCTAGTAATGGACATCATTTTTCATCTAGACAATTACCATGTGGTAGGCATTCTGAATATGGTTCAGTTCATTCATCTGACTGTGGTCAATATGGTTCTACTTCATGGCAGTCTTCTAGCTATGACCAGCAAAGACCTGAGTCATGCCAATCTTCTCACTTTAGCAGTCATGGGTCTACCTCAAGAGAGTCTTCCAACTTTGGACAATGTGGGTCTGGTTCAGTAGAGGGTTCTCGCTTTGGTAAACAAGATTCTAGTTCATCCAATTATGGGCAGAATAGATCCAATATAAATCAATCATCTGGCTATGGACAATATAGTACAACATCAGGACAGTCATACTGTGGTGGTCAATGTGGATCTAATTCAAATCAGTCTTCCAGCTATGGTCAAAAAGGAGCTGGTTCAAGTCAGTCTTCTACTTATGACCAACATGGATGTTACCCAAGCCATAACTGTAGCCAGAGCCAACATGAAGCTAGGTGTAGTCAGGATTTTAGCCCTGAACAATATGGGTCTGGTTTCTATCCCTCTTCCACCTCTAGGCAAAATTGTCCCCATTCTGGTCTGTGTCCAAGTTCACAACAATATGAGTCTGGTTCATGTCCTTCTAGCTCTGGATCATGTGGTTCTGGATATGGTCAATATTCTAGTTATAAGCAACCTCTATCAAATAGGAGATGTAGAAATCAGTGGGAATCTAACTGTAGCCCCTCAATTTGTAATGAAAATCAATCAAGAAATGTGCATAGACAAGTAGAAACCTCCTCAGGTTGTGAGTTTGGACAATTTACACAGTCACATGTACACAGTAGATCCAATACTACTGGCAAACTATCACTTTGCAATGTGAACAATAAACAAGGTGACTCTGACTATCAGAGAGTCAGGGAAGGTAACTTTGAAATGAGAAATATAGTCTTGGGTTCTCAAAGTTTCAATAGTAGCACTCCACTCTATCAGTATGTCCAAGAGCAGAGACGCTAATACTCATAATGAATAAAGAACTGGGGTAAAACTAACTGAGGTTAATTAAATGTTAATTTAAGAAATAATGAATTACAGTAGATAATAAACTCATCATGTGATTTCTTTCTCAATCTGAATATATCTGTTCCAATACTTTTCTTTTAAAATTAAAATTAGTCTATATTCCTTATTGAGTTCTTTCCAAAAAATATATGATATTTGGGGTATTTAGTTGGGATCTATTGCAGTGGATGAATGCTTAGTTTAAGAGGATTAAATTTGGAAGAATAATTTAAAGACTTGGGGTTTAGTTAAGGTATCTATCTGAAAAATTATTATTTAGTTAGGGATGATGCTAAAGCTAAGCTTATAGTTTTAAAGGGTAATATATTATAAAGTGTTATCACTCAGTTACCAAAGCATATATACACCTAAATTACCAAGATACTTATTTGGTACACTTTAAGTCAATAAGTGAACAAGGGGCATTAAAATTAAGTTTCTGAGGCTTCTCCCTATCCAATGGAAAAGAGGTACAGAACCAAAGTTTCCATATGTGGGCCTTAACTTTATTTCAGCAAGAGATATCTTGACTTCCATTTGTAAGAAATTGTTTCAGATTAGAAAATTTTGTACATACTACACTATGGAAATACAAGTTGTTTACTAGTCTTTTGGCATAGAGATACCATCAATAACAACATGGAAAGGAAGCTTACAATTGTTTCATAGTTCTTTGTTTGACTGTAATGTATTTGCTTCAAGTCTTTGGATTCAAATAACTGGTATTGCATTAATATTGGCTATAAATTAGTGGTGATTAAATAATCAGTTTTGTCTTGCCTCTGCTTCATTTCACTTCTTTCACACACGTGTTCAAACTAGAAACCAACACAAGTAGCTATTTCCCTAAGTCCCATATTTCACAATGTAGATTAGAAAAATGTAAAATCTTAATAATATGGACAATTTCATTTGAACATTGGTAAAATTAATGCCTGGCCTCAAACTCACAATTCCCCTTTCTTAGCCTTCTGAATGCTGGGATTACCAGCATGTGGCACAATGCCCATCTTCATCACATTGTTCTTCACAATTTTTATATGACACAAAGAGCAAAAGGAAAATAATAATAAATGAGACTACATCATACTTAGAAGAAAAATAATCAACAAGATAATTTTTAAATAAATTATTATTTTGAAATAAATATATATAAAGAAGGCAATGAGACGTTTATATTAAATATGTGAATTGAAAAAAATGTTAAAAGAAAGAAAGAAAAGACGAAATAAGTAAATTTCAAAATGGGAAAGGACCTGAAGAGATACCTTCCAAAGAAAACAAATAGACAAGCATATAAAAACAAACTAAAATTAGACAGTCATGAGGGCAGCAGCATATTTCTAATCCCAACACTTGGAAGGCTGAGACAGGAGGACTGTAAATTAAAGACCAGCTTGGGAAAAGAAGGAAAGAGAAAGAAAGAAAGAAGGAAAGAAAGAGAGAAAGAAAGAAAGAAAGAAAGAAAGAAAGAAAGGAAGGAAGGAAGGAAGGAAGGAAGGAAGGAAGGAAGGAAGGGAAGAAAAAGGAAAGGAAAGGAAAAATACAAAAGAAATAAATACTAATGAGGCCCTCCAAGACCAACCCATGTTGCATATCCTGTGCCCTGCCCTAGCATGGTGAGTCCACCTGACCCTGTTCTGCCTATGCCCCCACACCTAACCAAGGTTTCACACTGAGTGTCCTAGCCTACTCTGAACAACCTCATACCATTCCCAATCTCCAGACAGAGCCCCAGTTACAAACCCTGTGTGTCAGGCCCAGATGCTGAGTTCACCAGATTCTGTCATACCCATGCTATATCCAGCCTCCAGACTTAGACAAGGTCTCACATCATGTGTCCTAGTATAGTCTAGTGAGTCTCCTGGACCCTACCCAGCCTGTATCACAACTAACCCCCAAGCCTAACCTGGGATATATATTTATGTGTTGGCAGAGCCTGGTGTGTCCCTAGAGCCTCAGGTGTTTACCCTGTCCCCAATCCATAGGTTGAGCCTCAGTCACACAGTTAACTCCCTGGAACCTCACATGTCCATGCCATCCTAAACCTTTGTCTTAGTTCCCAGCCTGTATGCTGGCCTAAGCTGGTGAGAGCCAATGCCTTAGCCCACCCATGAGTCTTCATATTTCCAAACAAATCTAGAGTAGTATGGATTATACATCAGCCAAATGAGATCCAACCATTTGTTCCACTCACACATTTTCTTGTTTAACCAAAAATCAACACCAAATATCTGAAGGGTTAACCTACCAATTCCTCATGCCTGATCTGAATTCCAGCTTGGACAAAAATGAAATAAAACTAATCATACCTCAAAGACACAACAAACAACATCCACATCCCCATGTCTCATCATAAAAATACAAATAACCTGCCCTTAGAGGCATTGCAGATGTGGTTGCTGTGTCACATGTGCATCAGTAGGTGACAGAGAGGACAGAGGCTATGTCTACATTCAGTGTTCTGACCTATGGACATCTGAATGAATAGCAGTCTAACATTCCCTGAGAAAAGCAAGCCTGAGATCACCACCAGTTCAGCACCAGAAGGCCCAGACAGGAAGCTAGCCTGTGATAACCACCAGGCCACCACCAGACAAGCACCAGGTGGACTCCCAGGATAGGAAGCAAGCCAGAGAGTAGAAGAACCCTGCCTGGTACCAGAGATCCCAAGCAGATGGCCACTGCAGCAAGCTAGGTCTAGGCAAAGGAGTGAGCCTGAGACAACCACTAGACAGGTATCATCATGCCTGGACAGGGAGATACCCTAAGATGAACACCAGTCTGGTGCCACTCAGGCCTGGGGATCAGACCATACTGGAGATGACCCCTGCTGGGCACCATAATACACAATACATAAGTGGAGCATACCCCTCCTGAGACCACTCCTGAGACAAGTCCAGACACTCAGACACCCCAGGCACCACTAAGAGGAGCAAGTAAGTGGTGGAGAAATGGAAGAGAAAGAGAAAAGAAGGATGTGGGCACAATGAAGAGAGACAGAACTGGAGACTTGAAGGTAGTGAGGAACAACCTTGATGTGACTGGCCACTGCAGCGAGCTAGGGCTAGGACCATGGTGGGGTCCTGGCCTCTACTGCCACCAGAGGCCATATCTGGGTCCATGGCTCTGCAGAAACAGGGGTCTGTTACCACCAAAATCCTGGGGGACATCCCTAATTTGAGCTGCCACACAGGGACATGCTGCTGTCTGATAGCTGTACAGAACTAGCCCACCCCCACTTGGGCATCATGGGATAATTAGCCTTAGAGGCACGAGAATAGGAAAGGTGCCCCTGCTCCTAGCTAGCTTCAGTACTTGAGAGAGCAGGCCCTGCACATATGTGGAGTTGCAAGTGAGCTGGCCCCAAGGATGTGGGCTTGAGAGAGCTGGCCCTACCACTTGTCTCCCTGTGGTGGCATAGACAAGGGATCCTCCTCTCCCTAACCCCTTATCACCTGAACCTGGTGGGAGACCTGGCTCTAGAGTCATGAGAGCAGGAGAGCCGGTCATTTCTTCTACCAGCCGCAGAACTTGGTAGGGCAGGCCCTGCACCTTTTGTGGGCAGCAGAGTATAGCTGGCCCCGGATGTGGGGGTTGTGGTGAGCCATCCCCAAGGGTGTGTGTGGGAAAGCCAGTCTTGCCTTTTGTCTTCTTTGCGGTGGTGTTGGTGAGATAGAGATCCCTTCCCCCCCTTTTGGCCCTCACCACCAGTGGCAAACAGATGATCTGGCCCCAAAAGAGTCACAAGAGTAGGATAGCTGCTCCTGCCCCTTACATGCTGTAGCACTCAGGAAAGCAGGCCCTGCACCTTGCCTGGGCAACACTCTACAGCTGGCCCTGGATGTGGGGTTGCAGGCCCAGAACCAGGGCTCGAACTAGCCCATCCCAACATCTACCCCATGGAAGAACTGCTGGAGTACATAAAGAGGCCAGTTCTATAGACCCAAAACTACAGGACCTCCATGACACAGAACAATAACAGTATATCTGAAAGGAGTCCCAGTGAGGTTCCAGTATTTACAAAGTAGCAGAAGCCAGAAGCCTCCTACCAGAAAAAGGAATAATTGTAGTGGACATTTGCAAGCAAAATCATGTGGACAAAGGGGGATATTGTGGAAACATTGTGACACACTATAGTTTCCACAATAAGACTTTTTTTTTCTGTTGGCAGGGGTTGCATGGTGGAGGGAGGGTCTGAGGGGAAGTGGGAAATGAGTGGTATCAGGGTGCTTGATGTAAAATTCATACACACACACACACACACACACACACACACACACACACACACACACAAAGATTTTTTTAAAATGTAAAACCTTGTGCAAAGGTGGAAACCCAAAAACAAACAAATCCACAAATAATATGAAAGGCCACGACAGTCTATCAACAAATCAAAGATCTGATTTCTTGAGAAGATAAACAAAAATCAAAAGATCCTTGACCCAAGTAGTCAAAAGAATGAAAGAGCACAAGATAACAGAATCAGAAATGATAAGGAAAATATTACAACAGACACCAAGTAAGTTCAGAACATTATAAAGAAAAATACTTTTAAAATTATTTCTTTTCTTTTTTGAGATTATAATATAATTACATAATTTCCCCTTCCTTTTTCTTCTCCCAAACCTTCCTATATACTCTTCCTAGCTCTCTTTCAAATGCATGGCCTCTTTTTTCATTAATTGTAGTTGTATACATATATGTATATACATATATATTCCTAAATATGTAAATAAAACTTGCTCAGTCTATAATATGTTGTGTGTGTGTGTGTGTGTGTGTGTGTATGTGTGTGTGTGTGTGTGTTTTCAAGCCTGACTATTTAGTATTACATAAGCATCTGGTGTGATCTTCCCTGGGGAAGACTATCTCTCCTACTCTCAGCATTCCTTAGTTGCCTATAGCACTTTGTGTAGGATTGAGGCCTTGTGTTCTTTCCCCCATCCATGTTTTCAAGTCTATTTTTCCCATTTTAGCTCATGTTTAAGTAGTCTTGTTGATGAGACTTCATGAGTATAACTTCTGATATTCTTAGGAGACACAATCTCACAACAAACTTTTTTGTGTGTATGAATTTTACATCCACAATGTTCTCAGAGGTTTGAGTGCAGGAGTTGCTTTGTAGATGGATCAATTGGGACTTGATTGATTATGGTTTTCTGTAATTGTCTCCATCTGTTGCAAAATAAAGTTTCCTTGATGAGGGGCAAGGACTAAACTTACATGTGGGCATGAGACAAATATAGTATAGTTGGGATATTTTGGGAAAGCTGTGGTTGTAGGTTCTCCCCCAGATTTCATGACTTCATTAACCCTGACTTGTTGGAAAAGTCCCCAGTTTCAGGCATAATTTCCCTCTTGTTGAGTGGACCTTAAGTCAAATTAGAGAGATGTTGGTTACTGCCAAAGTATGCATGCCACAACAGCACCCTTAGGGTTATCATGACACACTGGACATTGTAGTGGTTCATAGATAATCATAGATGTATATGACTATTATTTGCTTCCATCCTTTATAAGTTTGCATGATGCCTCATTGTACCATGAAAGCTGGACCTCAGGGGTAAGGGTTTCAGGTCAGTTTCTGCAGGGCTCTGTTTCTGAAGTGCATGGTTTCTTTGGCAATAAAGGCTTATATTTCATGTCTGGAAGGCAACAAAAAGCAATGGCAATATACTGCAATGTTTTGTGAGTCTCTTGGACATTCCTGATCAACAACTCAAAAGAGCTTCTGATGCCTTGATGTTGGGGGGTTTTGATACATAGTCTTTTGCTCTTGGAGAAAGCACTATTTCCTCAGACAAGAAAATTTCATTCAACTATGTATGTATATTTACACAGAGACTTATGCATGTTATAGGGATTTTTAGATAGCTAATATCATGATTCCTTATGACTTTTTCAGACATCCTTCCTGTTATTTGACCCTGCTTCTTATAATTTATCTCCCAAATTAGATCCCAGCCATTTTCTCCCATTTCCCTGTTCATATAACTTGCACTCTGCTATTCCCCTCTCTACTGCTGGGAAATGGGCTTAGTCACCCCATTGGCTGCCTCTGAAGAGTCCCAATTATTCTCTGATTGGTCAGTAAAGAAGCTGATCAGCCAGTGACTGAGCAGGGGAGAGAACAGAGCTGGACCTGAACATCGTCACCCCAGCAGCGTCTCTTTTACTTTTCTGGTTTTTATAGTTACTCGAGGATATATACTAATATCTAAGATTCTGAGTCTCAGATAAGAGAGAACATACTACATTTATCTTTGTTGGTCTGGGTAACATCACTTAGTATGATCTTTTATAGTTCCATGCATATACCTGCAAAGTCCATTATTTCCTTACAACTGAATAGTATACTATAGTGTATACATATAACATTTTCATTATCCATTTGTTGGTTGAAGGATATTTTGGTTATCTTCATTTCCTAGCTATTGTGAACAGAGCAACAAAAAACATGACAGACCAGAATAAGATGTTGAGTCCTTTGGGCATATGCCATCGAGTGGTATAGTTGGGTCTTCTGGCAGATTTATTTTTTGCTTTTTGAGAATTCTCCATACCAATTTCCACGGTGGCTGCACCAGTTCGCAGTTCCACCAACAATAAATGAGGATTCCCTTTTCCCCACACCTGCTGCAGAATTGTTATTTATGTTGTTACCTTTGCCATTTTGCTTAGAATATGACAAAGTCCCAAAACTGTTTTTATTTCCATTTCCCTAATTGCTAGGAATATTTTTAGATGTTTCTTAGCTTTAGCTTTATTTTTTTAGTTCTTTCTATATTCTACATATTAATCCTCTGTCAGACATATACCTCAAGATACTTGTGCTTTATGACTTTCTTATGCTCCAGCTGTTTTCTCATGATGTTTCCTGGACCTCTCCTCATGGCTAAATCCCCACTACCCCTCTCTGTCTATCTCTTGGACTGAAGGAGGTCCAGCTCTGTTCTCTCCCCTGCTCAGTCATTGGCTGATCAGCTTCTTTACTGACCAATCAGAGAATAATTGGGACACTTCAGAGGCAGCCAATGGGGTGACTAAGCCCATTTCCCAGCACTGGCAGCAGCAAGGCAGGACCCTTCACCACAGGCAAGCTTAGTTATGCAGGTGTCAGCAGTGAGCTTTTCATGGAAGGAAGAGCACTTCTTTCCCAAGCCCAAAATAAACACTTGAGTCTTGGATGGTCATGGTGGAGGATTGGAGAAAGAGAGTTTATTTGTGAATCAGGGACATTATAAACCTTTGGGAAGTGTGGAGGGGTTTTGGAGATGAATGTGTTCGATTCTCTGGGGCTAGGAGTGCCAGGGATTCTTCAGTACCATGGTCCTATCATAAGAAAGGGTGCATAGCACCTATGGGCAGCAAGATTGGAAGAAAAGTTCCAGGTATGGTTAGAGGCATGAACAAATGTCATTGGCTGAAAGCCAAAGCACTAAGAGATCTAATTAATATGGAATAGTATGTCCTAGGGACATCTTTCTGGGAAGGAGTCCCCAGGTATTCACTGGGCATGTCTCTTATTAGGAAAAGGTTGGGCCTATAACTTCCCTGAGGGCTACATGACATTCCTTTAGAGGACCTGGAATTTCCTCAGATGAGGCTCAAAAAAAGGAGTCCATCATTTAGCACTGAGCTCAGAGGCTTTCTGGTAATAGCAGACTTCAACCTAAGAGCAGAAATTCCCCACACTAATATATAGGAAAACAAACACCTTACATGTTCAAACAGAAGGTAGAGAATCATCATGAACCGAACTGTTTTCACTGCACATTCTATACATATATTAATGCAGAAATGTATTATACCTTTGAAAGTTTATATGTTTGCAGAGCAAGTGAACAAGGTGCCAAAAAAGACAAGAAAAGTAGCCCAGGTGATCCTACCTCACAGACTGCTTCAATAACTGTTTTCTCAAAGATCTACATCTGGGACATTTGAAAATGGCTAGCATCCAGCATCACAAACTGTTCCAGTCAGGACTTTAGATAAGCCCTGAACTTTCTCAGCATTCAGAGCCTAGACACCAAATGTTACAGCTAACTTTCTTAACACTGATCAATATCCAAATTTTCTTGGGCCCCCAAAAGGAAAAAGATACTCAAAATCAGCAGGAAGCAATTTTAAGAGCACTATGCCCTATTCCCAAGATGAAGTGGATGGTTTTTGTCATTCTATGGGTGAAGGATATTTGTGGTTGTTTTAAGGGGGTTGGTTATAGGAATGATAAGAATAGGTTAAATTAGTGAATCTACATTTAGTCCAACTAGCAAATAAGCCAAAAATATTATATTGATACAGATTTTTGTATATTGATCCAGATTTAAGATTATATTTTGCAACAACACGCACTAAGGTATTGTACTTATGTAATTCTTTAAAATTACCCCTGGCCCTTTTGAAAGTTGCTACTGCAAACCGTTTAGGATAGTTAAGAAATGCAAATTAGCAGTCAGACAATCAAATTCATGACAATGTTAGATACTAGTTTAGAAAATTACAAAAATATTTTTCCTGGATTGAACAGATAATAGCTAGAAACAAACAACTCAGATATACTTTAGACAGAGAGATGGTCTTCAAAAACCTCAGAGATATACAGACTATGGCCTTTAAAGATATTTTATTAATTTAAGACTTTTTTGACAACAAGATAGGTCTGCCCCTAGCAGCACCCCCATTCTACTTCAAACAGCATCAAAGAACCTACATATGGAGTTGCTTCAAATGTGGAAAGCTAGCCACTGCACAAGAAAATACCCTTGGCTCAGTTAAGGCATAATCCTGTCCAAACTGGACAAACAGGATGCAAGGAAGTCGACTGCTGAGCTTTGTGAGAAAAAGGTTAGCAAAACCTTCATAATTCCTGCTTCACAGGAAAGTCTGTCAGATATCTGGGCCAGAAGGCTGAAAATGTTTCCCCAACATTACAGAGAAATTTGGGGGGACTGTCCATGCAGCCAACTATCTGTCATATCTATTGTTTTAGAAGCTACTTGCTTGTACTTCCTGCATACTCAGGTAATATTTATTCCTTCTTAAGTCTTTGAAGTGTTGAAGACTAGATAGTTACGGTCTTGCAATTAAAATTAAATTGTTTAGGATGATAGAAATTGATTTAGGCACAGAATTTTAAACTCATCAAGATAGGACAGATAGTAAGATACTTTATCCATTGTTGCCAAATATATGAATGTAAATATTATCTGATAGTTTTCATAATTGTTATTATTGTGTATAGTTTATTATTGTAAGAAAAAGAGCCTTTTATTGGACTAAAGGGGAAGATGTAGGTCAATGTTATTGTGCACTGTGTAAATTCAAATGCTAATTTCTGTGTCCCATATCTGGTTGCAATCCTTATTCTGATAATCTCCTGTTTCAATTGTTCTTTGAACGTTGTTTCCCAATTATTTCCTGATTGTTCAGTAAAGAAGTAGATCAGCCAATGACTGAGCATGGGAGATAATAGGGCTGGAATTCCTGCCAGCCAGGGGAGGGGGAGAGAAAGAGAGAAAGGAAGTGGGGATTCAGCATGAGGAGAGGTCCAGGAGACATCATGAGAAAACAGCTAGAGCAGAAAAAGCCACAAAATGCAGGTATCTCAGGGATTTTGTCTGGGAAGTAGCCAGATTAGTTTAGAGGATTAAAATAGATTAATACTGCTCAACAATAGTTCAGTCTCAATTATTTGGGAGATAGCTGAATTAAAAGAAAACTGCAACACTTTTCAAATAACACTAACAACATCATGGTAAATTTCCACTAAAATTAGGAACAAGACAAAGATATCAACTGTCTCTAATCTTGTTCTATGTAGTACCTGAAGTTGTAGCTACAGCAAAAATACAAGTGAAAGAGATAAAGGAGATACAAATTGGAAAGGGAAAAGTAAAAGCATCCTTCTTTACAGATGATATTATTCTACACATAAAAGACCCTAAGGACTCTCCCAGAAAACTTCTACAGCAAAGTAGCAGTCCTAAACAATAAAAACTTTGCTAAAGGTATCAACATCCCTAATTTCAAGTCACACTACAGAGGAAGAGTATTAAAAGCAGCAAGGTATTGATGATATGTTGATCAATGGAATAGAATTGAGGACCCATATATAAGTCCACATTCCTACTTTCAACATATGTTTTTAGCAACAAAACCAAAAATATACACTGGAGAAAAGACAGCATCTTCACTAAGTGTTACTCAGAAAAAGGGATAGTTAGATTTAGAAGAATAAATCTTAGAGTGGAGATATATCCCTGTGTTTAAGAGCATATACTGCTCTTCAAGGGGGCCCAAATTCCATTCTCAGCTCCTGATTCACTCCAGCTCCAGGAGTGTCCGTCATTCCTGGGCCCTTCCAGTGTCCGTCATTCCTGGGCTCTTCCAGCACTTGCACTCACATGCACACACTTGCACATACACACACGCGCACATACACATATGCACACACACATACATGCATGCATGCACATGCACATAATTAAACATGAGAAAACTTTTAAAAATTATGAATCTGTTCCTTATCTCTTACCCTGCATAAAACTCATCTCCAAATATATAAATGAGACATCAACATAAGACCCCACACTGAATCTGTCAGAGGAGAAAGTAGGGAAGTAAGTCAGCCTACAGGGATAAGAAAGTACATTATGAATATAACTCCATTAGCCAGGAATTAAGACCAACAATTGTAGCAATGTGGCTTTTTATTAATTTTTTAAATACACACTCTAATATATTTTTACTGTGCTTAATACCTCTATATCCCTTCCAACCCTTGTTCCTTTCAAGCCCCCAACACTAGGTAGGAGAGAAAGAAGGTTAAAAGAAAAAAGGACATAGGTCACTTTGAGCTACTTGCTTCAGATTAAGGTTGTTGGATTCTTTGGGGGCAATATCAGTCTCAGTCCAGAAGTCCAGCAAACCAGGAAACAGCAGCAAGAAAAGCCAGCAGCAGTTTGGGGGAGCATCAAGCAGGAAGGAAAGCAGCAACCTCCTTCTCTTGTCGCTCCTCAGCAGCAGGGAGCACATCAATCTCTTTCTTTTTTTGTAGTCCCCTCTTTCTTCTTTGTAACCCCCACTTCTCAGAGCTCTGGCTTCTTATCCCTCTCTCAAGTTCTCCTAGTTCACTTGCTCAGCTGTCGAATCCATGCCCCTACTAGCTCAGGAAGCAGTTAGTAGTTTTCACCTGTTATCTTAACTGAAGCAGCATCAATTCTGGGATTAAACAAAAACATTCTCATAACTGTTTTTTTTAGCAAACAAAACTCTTACCACATTTCCCCATTTTAGTTTAAAAAATAGCATATATATGTGTATATATATATATATATAATATACAATAAAATATTTTTCAGATCTATCAAGAATTTATTTACAATGTCCCTTCCATTTATATTTAGCAACCTTGGAGAAAGCATCTACTATCTATACCTACCTTAGAGTTCTATACCTGTATTATTTTTAATATTTGCATTTATCAACCTATAACATCTTTTAGACCTAGAACATTTCTAAAATCCTATGCAGCTAAGCTTAATTGTAAGATTATAACTGTTTAGTTTCAGAGATTTTAGAAGGAAATTAAATTACTACCTAAGTATTTAGGAAGTATAGAACAAGCAACCTCTGAATTATACAAATGACAGAGGTTACTGGCTACTTAAATACTCACCCATGGTTTCTCTGTGTTGTTAGAGCATCCAGTCCTTAGCCTACTGGCCCAGAATATATGACAAACTTTTCTGTGAAGCAGGAATATTGAAGGACTGGTGATGGGGTGATGTTAAGCATTCTAAATGTTAATTAATTGGTCCTGCTTGCTGTCTGTTACTTACATTGCCTCTGATTGGTTAAATAAATGCTTAGGCCTGAGACTGGGCAAAGGCAGAGGTAAGTGGGACTAAGGTGTGAGAGCTTCTGAGACAGAGAGGTTGATGGCAAGAAGAAACCAGGAGCAGAAAGAAAGAGAAACACTCCATGGGTAAATTAAAGAAGATCATTCCACTTGGCCTGGAACATCAGCATAACATGGAGAATAGCAACCCAAAGGGATGTATGTATATATGGGGTCATCTTTCGGGAAAATAAAATTAAGAGCTAGTTTAGATGGGGTAAGATTGCACAATCCAGGCCAAAGCTTGTTAAAAATCCATGGTGTCTGTGTGTTCATTTAAAATGGAGGGCTAAGGATTAACAGCAACCAACCAATTAAATATAATATAAATACTAGTAAATAATTAATTCTTTTTACAGACTGGCCTACATTATCTCTGTAACATTGGTCCGTCGACTTTTCAGTGTCCTGCTTGTTCACCGATTGGGCACACAGCCTGCTATCAGCAGTTTTTGGTCCAGTGACTCTCTTGCCACATTTGTTTTTTAATACCCATCATCTTTTATCAAGTAGATTTGGGGTGCTGCTATGAGCACGTCTTTTTGTCAGAAAAATCTTCTCTTATTAAAACATGTTTTATCCATTTGTCAGTTGAGGGGCATCTGGGTTGTTTCCAGTTTCTAGCCATTAAAAATAAGGCTGATATGAACATAGATGAGGACATGTCCTTGTGGTTTGGTGAGGAATCGTTTGGGTGAATACCTAGAAGTGGTATGGCTGGGTCTTGATGTATGACTATTCCAAGTTTTCTAAGATATTGTCAGACTGATTTCCATAGTGGTTATACAAGTTTACACTCCTACCAGCAATGGAGGAGTGTTCCCCTTTCTTCACAACCTCGCCAGCATGTGCTGTCCTTTGAGTTTTTTATCTTAACGGTTCTGACAGGTGTGAGATGTAATCTCAGTGTCATCTTGAGTTGCATTTCTCTGATGATTAACGATGTTGAGCATTTCTTCAAATGTCTCACTCCAGTAGAGATTCCTCCTTTGTGAATTCTCGGTTTAGCTCTGTTTCCCATTTTTTCATTGGAGTATTTGGTTTCTTGGTGTTTAATTTCTTGAGTTCTTTATAAATATGGATATTAGCCCTCTGTCAGAAGTGGGGTTGGTAAAGATCTTTTCCCATTCTGTAGGTTGCTGTTTTTTCTAATGACAGTGTCCTTTGCATTACAGAAGGTTGTCAGTTTCATGAGGTCCTATTAATTGTTGGTCTTAGAGCCTGAGCTATTGGTGTTATGTTCAGGAATTTGTCTCCTGTGCCAATGAGTTAGAGGCTTTTCCCCAACTTTCTCTTCTATTAGATTTAGTGTGTCAGGCCTTATGTTAAAATCTTTGATCCACTTGGACTTAAGTTTTGTGCAAAGTGATAAGTATGGGTCTAATTTCATTCTTTTACATGTCGACATCCTCAACCAATGAATGGATAAAAAAAATTGTGGCACATCTACACAAAAGAATACTACTCAGCTATCAGAAACAAGAAAATCATGTAATTTGGAGACAAATTGGAACTAGAAAAACTTATCCTGAGTGAGCTAACCCAGACTCAGAAAGATGCACATGGCATCTACTCACTTATAATTGGATTTTAGCCATATAGTACAGGATAACGATCCTACAACCAATATACCAAAAGGATCAGGAACATAGACTTTATTACTACCTATTAAGGGGACAATTTGCCCTAAGAGTGCCACCATGTTGGCCCCCAGTGCAAGAGGAAGCTCTTAGCCCACATATGACTGTTGACCTGAGAGGGACTGATATGTAGGGACATTCCACATCAGAGGAGTGGGAAGGGTGGGAGAGGGAGGAGAGGGTGGGAGGGTGGAACTGGGAGGGGTGGAATGAGGGCACTGTGATGGAGATGTAACTTGAAGCAATAAATAAATGAAAAATATCTTAAATTCCATTTTCTGTAGGTCTCTGAGGTTTTTTTTTTGTTTTTTTTCTAGATTATTTTTTAATAATTTATTTTTTATTTCTTCAAGTTATATCTCAATCACAATCCCCTCCCTACTCCCCCCTCCAGTCCCACCCTTCCACCCTCCTCCCCCTCAACCCCCCCCTATCCTCTTCCCTTCTTTTTTTTTTTTTTTTAGTTTAAGGTATTTATTTTCCCCCCAACAGCTCTCCCTTTCAGTCCAAAAAATGGTTCTTTTTCTTATAACTAAAATACAATACAAAACAACATAAATAAATAGGCCACGATTACAAGAGTTATATGGCTTAGCATACATTACCAATGTCCAGTCCATATGTATTTGGCACCTGACTTTAACATTCTACTATCTAACCATCTCCATGAGTTTAAAGTTCTATATCTAACTCAGCTTTCATACTAACTCGCCTCATAATTTTAAAAATATCTTCTTAGATCCAGAACACCCTCTTGATTCCTAAACAACTCAAAATTTAACTATGAGACTCTAGCTATCTATTCTTCAACCACCTCAGAGACCTGAGAGGGATAAATATATCTGATTATATAGGAAGTGCAGGGCCTGCAGCTTCCAAAACTAAAAAATGACATACCAGTGGCTGCCTGGACAGTTCCCATTTTCTCTCCATACATTACAGCATCAATCTTCAGCCATTTGGCCCCATTTCTCTGACAGACATTGGTTGTAGAGCTGGAATTATGAAGGACTTACCTACCCTGTCTTGGCAGAGCTAGGCTGTCGACTTATCTGCTTCCAAGTTTTGTCCTTTTTGGACAGAAGTCTGTCTACAGTTGAAGCAAGGGGTTTTTCTTGCCAAGAGAATGGCTTACCACCAATTCAATCATCTCCCACTGGAGATTCTTCGATGCTCATCTTCTACTTGGAGTAATATAGGGGGTGCTGTCAGGAGCTGACATGTCTCGATATCAAAAAATCTTAAGTTAAGAAAACATCTTTGAATGCCATATTCTGCAGATCTCTTGAGGTTTTTGAAGATGCCCTATCTATCTCTTATATTTAGATAAACAACTGTTGCTTCTCTCTTAGCATCTTGATTTCTGAGTAGCTTAGAAAATAACTGTGATAGACTGTCATAGTAACCATCTATCATCTATCGATCTCTCTGTATATATAAATAGTCAAACATTGTTTCTATCTATGTACTATCATCTTAACTTCAAAAACATATACAAGAGACTAAATACAGAACTCAGAAAACTAAGCATTAAGAAAACAAACAAAGTCAATTAAAAATACAGACATGGGTTAGCTTTACTGCTCCACTGAAGGTTACAAGGATTATCCAGTTCCATTTTTCTGACTCCACACCACCTCAGGTCTCTAGGCCTTAAACCCAAATACCTAGATTAGGTCCTCCCTTCCCTCCCCCACCAACCCGTGATCTTCCCAGTGCTCTGGGACTCTCCCAGCTGCTCTGAGCTGAGGACAGTCTCTCCAAGCTCCATCTTCTGGACCTGTGCCACCTGGGATCCCCTGACATTCATCCTGAGGACCATTCTGGGCCATTCACAACCATTCAGGACCATCCACACAGTGCTTTTGGCTGAGAGGCACAGTTTGAACCTGGGATACCCAGAAAGCTGCTTGAGAGGATAATGACCATGGACCTAACATCTAAGTTTCAGGGAAATTGAAGCTAGAGATACAGTCTGTGGCCTGATGAACCCCACTGACATGACTAGGAAGACCAACTGAATCTCAGAAACCTGCAAACAGGAATAACACATGCCACCCCAACCCCTGACATGAGTTCCCAATTGGGATACAGCAGGAAGGAGTGAGCTGTGGGAGACCCACTGAGAACCAGCTCCCAACACAAGGCCCCACCCAGCCTATGGAGAGCTACATGTCACCAAGATGAAAAGGCCTCCACACAAAAGTTCCTTCCTTGGTGCCAAGCCCTGAAGGCACCAGGATCAAGCACTAAGGACAACCAGATGGGTAAAGGCCAGTGAAAGAACAGAACTGAAAAAAGTCAGGGAAATATGACTCCAACAAAATTCAACTATGCTAACACAGCAAGCCCTGACAAACCGACCACAGTGGAAACACAAGAAGATGATGACAAATCTATACATATGAAAATTATAGAGGCCTTGAAAGAAGAAAATAAATCCCTTAAAGAATTTAAAGAAATCACAATCATGAAAGCAATGGAGATTTCCATTAAAGACTTCCCATAAAACGCAAACAAGAGAGGGAAAAGGAAAGAACCATTAAATTGCAAGCAAATGGCTCCAAGGACCCCCACCACTCCTTGCTGGCTGCTACACTCTTTAAAAAGGTGGCAAAGGAGACCCCTCTTTGACGGCCTTGCTGGCAACACCCTGAGGTAGTGGAGAGACCAAAGTCAGATGGTAATGCCCTGACATTTGGAAGGATAGAAGCTGCCTGATTTTTCATGCACAGCCATGATACTTCTCAAGCCAAAAGCCACAGCAAGCAGATCTTGCTCTGTGATCCCATGTAAACATATTTTCAAAGGTTTTGTTTTACATATTGTTGTATATGACAAGGACAAATGGACATACCTGAGCTTTGGATGGAGCAGGCATCTCTATCTCATTTGAAATTTGTTTGATACCCCTTGGCTAGCAGCTTTGGCTGCTTGTGTCAAGGGAACCCATTGGACTTGAAGGTCCTAGCAAGCTCCTTGGATTACTCTGCATCTAGCCAGCTTACTTTACTGGCACTCTTGACATTATAAAGTTGCACTGCTTTTCAAAAACCCATCCCTGGATGAATAAAAGGAGCCCATGCTGGCAAAAAACAAAAGGAAAAAAGAAAAAGAAAGAATTGTAAGCAAAAACAATCAACATGGAGAAGGAAATCTATAAAAAAGTTCAAGATCTGAAATTGGGAATGGAAGCAATTAAAAAAAAACACTCAAGCAGGCTGGGCATGGTGGTGCATTCCTTTAATCCCAGCACTTGGGAGACAGAGGCAGGTGGATCTCTGTGAGTTCAAGGCCAGCCTGGTCTACAGAGTGAGGCCAGGAGAACTGGAACTACACAGAGAAACAATGTCTCTTGAGGGGAGGGAGAAAACACAAACAGCGACAATCCTGGAGGTGGAACCAAGAAAAGAGAATAGGAACCACAGACATGAGTACCACCAATAGGATACAAGAGATGGAAGACCAAATCTCAGGCATGGAAGATTCAATTGAAGAAATCAGTACAACAACCAAAGAAAATGAGAAATCTAAAAAAGCCCTCACCCATAACATCCAAGAAATCAAGGACTCAATAAAAAGACAGAACCTAAGAATTATAGGCATAAATGAAAGAGAAGACTGCATACTCCAAGGAAACATTTTCAACAAAGTCATAGAAGAAAATTTCCCAAACCTAAAGAAAGAGATGATGGTAAAATTCCAAGAGACATACAGAACACCAGAGATTAGACCAGAAAAGAAATTCCTCCTGCCACATGATAATTGAAACTCCAAATATACAGAATGAAGAAATAATATTAAAAGCTGTAAGAGAAAAAAAGCCAAGTAACATATAATGGCAGAACCATTAGAATTACACCTTACTTTTCCTCAGAAACTTTAAAAGCCAGAAGGGCCTAGTCAGATGTCCTATAGGACTGAATAGACCACAGTGCCAGCCCAAACTACTGTACCCAGCAAAACTTTCAATCACCATAGATGTAGAAAACAAGATATTCCATGACAAAACCAAATTCAAAAAAAATCTATCCACAAATCCAGCTCTACAGAAGATCTTAGAAGGAAAATTCCTACCAACAGAAAGTAACTACATTCAAGAAAACACATGAAACAAATAACTCCACTGAAGCTGAACCAAAAGAAAGACAAATGCACCTTCATCAAAATAACAGGAAACAACAATCAATGGTCATTAATACTCTCAACATCAATGGACTCAACTCACAAATAAAAGGACATAGCCTTACAGAATGGACCGAAAACAAGACCCATAATTTTGCTGCATACAAGAAGTGCACCTTATCAGTAAAGATAGACTTTACCTCAGAGTAAAGGATTGGGAAAAGATTTTCCAAACAAACAGTCCAAGGGAGCAAGCTGGAGTAGCCATCCTAATATCCAATAAAATAGATTTTCAATCAAAAGAGATTGGACAGACACTTCATACTCATTAAAGGAAAATAGATCAAGATTACATCTCAATACTGAATATGCCCCAAATACAAGGGCACCCACATTTGTAAAAGAGACACTACTAAAGCTTAAACCACATAATAATCCCCACACACTAAGAATGGGAGACTTTTACACCCCACTCCTACCAATGGACAGGTCATAGAGACAGAAGCCAAAGAGAGAAATAATGAGACTAACAGAAGTCATGAACCAAATGGATCTAACAGATATCTATAGAACATTTCACCCAAACACAGAAGAATCTACCTTCTTCTCATCACCTCATGGAACCTTCTCCAAAATTGACCATATTCTCAGTCACAAAGCAAGCCTCAACCGATACAAGAAAATTTAAATAACCCCCTGTATCTTATCATATCACCATGGATTAAAGCTAGACTTCAAAAACAACAGAAACAACAAAAAAACCTACTGAACAACTCTCTACTCAAAGACCACTGGGTCTGGGAACAAATAAAGAAGGAAATCAAAGACTTCGAAAACCCAATGAAAATTAAGGCACAACATACCAAAACTCATGGGACACAATGAAAGCAGTGCTAAGAGGAAACTTCATAACAGTAAAGAAAATGGTGACAGGTCATATTAGGAAATTAACAGCAGAACTGGAAACATTTAAAAAAAAAAAAAAAGCAAACACTCCCAACAGGAACAAATGACAGGAAATCATCGAACTCAGGGCTGAAATTAACAACTTAGAAACAATACAAAGAATCAATGAAACCAAGAGTTGGTTCTTTCAGCAAATCAATAAAATACACAAACCCTTAGCCAAACCTACTAAAAATCAGAGGGAAAATACCCAAATCAACAAAATCAGAAATGAAAAGGGATAAATAACAACAGACATCCAGGAATTCCAAAGAATCTTTATGTCTTACTTCAAAAACCTGTATTCCACAAAATTTTCAAACCTAAGTAAAATGGACAACTTTCTTGATAGATTCTACCTACCAAAGTTAAATCAAGATCATATTAATAAGTTAAACAATTCTATAACCCCTAAGGAAATAGAAGCAGACATTAAAAGTCTCCCACCCAAAAACAGCCCAGGGCCAGATGGTTTCAGCACAAAATTCTACCAGAAATTCAAAGAGTTAAAACCAATACTTTTCAAAATCTTCCACAAAATAGAAACAGAAGGAACACTGCCAAAGTCATTCTATGAGGCCACAGTCACCCTGATACCTAAACCACACAAAGACCCAACAAAGAAAACTTCAGAACAATTTCCCTCATGAACATAGACACAATACAAATAAAATAATTTTGTAATTACTCAATAAAATCCTTGCAAACTGAATCCAAGAATACATCAAAAGTATCACACACCATGATCAAGTAGGCTTCATCCCAGGAATGCAGGAATGATTCAACATATGAAAATCCATTAACATAATCTATCATATAAACAATCTGAAAGAAAAAAAACCACATGAACATCTCACTAGATGCTGAAAAAGTATTTGACAAAATCCAACACCCCTTCATGCTAAAAGTCTTGGAGAGATCTGGCATACAAGGAGCATACCTAGAATCAATAAAAGCAACATAGAGCAAGTCAGTAGCCAACATAAAACTAAATGGAGAGAAACTTAAAGCATTTCCCCTAAAATCAGGGACAAGGCAAGGATGCCCACTCTCCCCATATCTCTTCAACATATTATTTGAAGTTCTAGCCACAGCAATAAGACAACTATAGGAGATCAAGGGGATACAAATTGGAAAGGAAGAAGTCAAAGTATTCCCTATTTGCAGATGATATGATAGCATACATAAGTGACCCCAAATATTCCATCAGTGACTCCTACAACTGATAAACACCTTCAGCAAGTTGGCTGGATACAAAATTAGTTCAAAAAAAAACCAAGTAGCCCTTCTTTACACAAAAGATAAATGGGCTGAGAAAGAAATTAGGGAAACAACACCCTTCACTATAGCCACAAATAATATAAAATACCTGGGGGTAATTCTAACCAAGCAAGTGAAAGACCTGTACAACAAGAACTCCAAGTTCTTGAAGAAAGAGACTGAAGAGACTATCAGAAGATGGGAAGATCTCCCATACTCATGGAAAGGTAGAATCAACATAATAAAAATGGCCATCCTACCAAAAGCAATATACAGATTCAATGCAATTCCCATCAAAATACCAACACAGAAGGAAGCAGTATGGGGCTGTGCACAGGTGAAACTCTCCGCCGATCAGGCTAGGAGCTAGGGGGCCCCAAGGAACTGGGACCCAGTGGCATGCAGGATGGCAGCATCCATTCATGGTGCATTGCCATGGTGCACAATGTGCCAGTCGGCGTGCTCATCTGGCCGCTGCCATCTGTGCTGAACCTGGCCAAGGTGCAGAGCCTGGTGGACACGATCTGGGAGGACTCTGACAGTGTGGCCCCCATGTAGGGGTTAGATAAATTAGATTTAGAAAATATATAGGAGTTTCTGATACTATCTCTTAATTCGGGGCCTGAAGAGCATTATCAGCATGAAGTCAGCAAAAACAAGAAAGACTCAATAGACTGAAAAACAAGTTTGAAGTCAGGAAAACAGGAAAGACTCAATAGAATTGAAGAAACAAAGTATCTGGCCTGACATTGTTTTCAGCTGCTAAGTGGGCAGAGCCCAAATTAAGCTGAAACAGAGTTCCTCCTATTTAAGGACAGTGCATGGAGCCCAGAAGAGGAGAGGCCCCTGATGCTAGAGAGCTCCAAGAGTCCTGCTGAAAAAAGGGCTGGCCATTGATGGCCAGCTCTCTCCCTGAAGCAGAAAGAAGCCGGTGAGCAAAGAAAGCCTGAGCAAGACACCAAAAGGCCAAGGACTGGACCCTGTGGCTCAGCTTTTGCCTAGAGGGGTTTGATCTGTCCAAACAGTGGCCTAAAGGAAACGGTGCCTGGCTTTAAGGACTGAGGCAGAGCAGCTGAGTTCCTGATTCAAAAGAAGTAAGTTGGCCTGCAGACGGCTGGGTCTCCCACAGAGAAGAAAGCATGAAGCCTTATTTAAGGTGAGACTGCAATAACCAACGACCCTGACGAACCTGCATCTGAGAGATCCAGAAAAAGGACTGCTAAGTGCGTTAAAGAATCTACAACAAAGACTGTGTTCCTGACGACTGAGGACCTGCCCCAGAGACTGTATCATTCTAAAAGGTTATGAAAGTGGTTGTTATGATTATCAATAGGTTTAGTGGATAGGTTAAAGGGGTTGTAAGAATTTATAGGATTAATAGTTAAGAAATTGTTGGTGTTTGTTATAAGTGAATTTAGTAATAAATAAATAAGTGTTAAATAATAATTTAAAAGTTCGGTTACACCCCCATCGATGTCCTCTGGATCAAAAGGGCCCAGGTTCTTGACTACTACTGCTCCTTTGGGGGTTGCCACCGCTACGCAGCCTACCAGCAGCTACAGAGAAAGACCATTCCTGCCAACTTATGCGGTCCAACCTTTCAGACCTGAGTATGTACCTGGGCGTGTCCACACAGGACTTGCAGTAGCAACCTCCTGATTACCCCATCCCCCGTACACCAGCCCAACTTCCCAGAGTTCAGACAGCACATTCGACCCAGTTCTCTTCTCTGTGAAAAGATACCATGGCCTTGACCCTGAAAGAATACCAAGAGGAAAAAGTGAGAAAGGAGATGGACATGGAGACAAGGTCTTCTTCTGTTTTTAGCTTTTTGATACCCTCTCACTACATGAACCTGGGTCACCATGGCTTAGGTGAGAGGCTTGTTTTCCCCATAGCCTGAATCCTAGAACATAATGCTAACACAGTTATTATGTCCACAGCTCAGTGAAGATGGAGCTTCGTTTTGATAATCCTTTGGCCTTGCCCTCATTGCTCCTGACTTCATGGTCACAAGATGGTTGCTGTACTTCTTGGAATCATGTCTGTGCTCAAGGAAGAAACTCACTGGACCAACTTCGATCAGAAAAGAAATACCCCTCATTCAGTGGTTCATGGTCCTGTTCTCTCCATATTTGCATATTGGTATTCTTGGTCTCAGACAGGAACCATTGCCACCAGTTGCACAAAAAACAGACATTAGGAAATGCTGTCACAGCTGAACATGACCACCTTGTTCATTTCCTGGAACTGGCATTGTGCCCCCTGCAATAAAAATGGGATCCCCATATATTACAGCATCGATCTTCAGTCATTTGGCCCCGTTTCTCTGACAGACATTGATTGTAGAGCAGGGGTTATGAAGGACTTACCTACCCTGTCTTGGCAGAGCTAGGCTGTTGACTTACCTGCTTCCAGGTTTTGTCCTTTTTGGACAGCATTCTGTCTACAGTTGGAGCAAGGGACTTTTCCTACCAAGAGATAGGCTTGCAACTAATTCAATCATCTCCCACTGGAGATTCTTCGATGCTCATCTTCTACTTGGAGGAGAATAGGGGGTGCTGTCAGGAGTTGATATGTCTTGATATAAAAAAATCTAAAGTTACAAAAACATCTTTGAATGCCATATTCTGCAGATCTCTTGAGGTTTTTGAAGAGGCCCTATCTATCTCTTATATTAGGGTAAGCAGATGTTGCTTGTCTCGTAGCAGGTTTATTTCTGATTAACTTAGAAAGTAACTATAATAGGCTATCATAGTACCTAACAGAATGACCGGCTTGCATAACCATCAATGTCTGTCAGAGAAACGGGGCCAAATGACTGAAGATCGATGCTGTAATGTATGGAGAGAAAATGGGAACTGTCCAGGCAGTCACTGGTATGTCATTTCTTAGTTTGGGAAGCTGCAGGCCCTGTACTTCCTATAAAATCAGATATATTTATCCCTCTCAGGTCTCTGAGGTGGTTGAAGAACAGATAGCTAGAGTCTCATAATTAAATTTTGAGTTGTTTAGGAGTCAAGAGAGTGTTATACATCTAAGAAGATACTTTTAAAATTGTGTTGCAAGTTAGTATGAATGTTGAGTCAGATATAGAACTTTAAACTCATGGATATGGTTAGATAGTAGAATGTTAAAGTCAGGTACCAAATACATATGGACTGGACATTGGTGTCGCGTCCCCCCTTGTCCAGCAAGGATGAAGCAACTCACAAAAGCTCTTCTCCAGCAGTTTATTCAGGTCCCTTGAAAACAGTGTTCTGAATTCCGAATTCCAAATGCCCGGGCAGACCCAACCCACAGGCTAAATACTAAAATGAACAGCCAGTCAAGTAAAGCCAAGTGGTGCTATCTTAGAGGCCTACGTATGTGGAAGCAAGCCAGATCAGCGGTCTTTGCCAAATATGAACTTATTATCATAGAGAGCGCTCACCGTCGGGCTGGTGGAAGGCGGAGACCAGCGCCATCTTTAGGGCGCGGCACTTCGCAGCTCTCTACACATTGGGAATGTACGCTAAGCCATATAACCCTCATAACTGTGTCCTAGTTATCTCTGTTGTTTTGTATTGTATTTATTATTATAAGAGAAAGAGCCATTTGTTGGACTGAAAAGGGAAACTGTAGGGGGAAATAAGATATACCTTAAACTTAAAAGAAAAAAAAAGGGAAGAGGATGGGGGGTTGAGGGTGGGAGGGTGGAACTGGAGGAGGAATAGGGAGGGGACTGTGATTGAGATGTAACTTGAAGAAATAAAAAATAAAGGAAAAAATGGGGAAAAAAGAACCAAAAAAATAGGTGATCACCAAAAAAGCAGTACTCACATAGTGATATACCCTGAAAGAAAGCAACTCAGATAACATACAAAATAATTATTTAAAAACAACAATAATGCATATGAACAAGGAACTTAAAGAAGATACGAACAAATACCACAATAAAGACTATGAACACTGAGTGGATAGTGAAAATGATACAAGATATGAAAATATAATAAAGAGAATCTCTGAAGAAAAACCAAAATGAAATAACATAGAAGAAAGCCTCATCTACAGATTGGATCAGGTTGAAGAGAGAATATCAGGTTTTCAAGACAAAGTAGAGGAATTGGACCACTGGGCCAAAGAAAATCCTAAATCCAATAGAAAAAAGAAACAAAACAAAACAAATAACAACAAAAAAATCATGAACAGAACCTGAAGGAACTGAAACACTATTATCATGCCAGAAAGCATGGTGTCATGCTGTGATAATGCAGGTCTGTAATCTCAGCAATCCTATCTGGAAAAAGGAAGCAAAGGCAAGAAAATCCTCACAAGCGCACAGGCCAGGTGCCTGGGCATGCACAGCAGCAAAACAACACCAGACCCTGCTCAGACATGATGGAAGACCAAGACCAACACTGAGCTCCATGTGTGTGATGGGCACCTGTGTACACACACTAACATGGAGATTAAAATTAAAGCTAATTTTCAGTGTGCAATTGAATGGACTTTCTGGAAGTAGCCTGCAAGCTTGGTGAGGCAAACTGTGGCCTGGACACAGAGGATATCAGAGAAGCACTGACCTGATAGGCCTGCAAGAGCATGTGGATGACTCCTGGAGCACCATGGCACCAGTGCACCAATCGGTCTGTTTCATTGCTTAATGAAGACGGGTAATTTCCAGACCGGAATTTTTTGTGGCACACATAATCAATACTAGGTTTCACCATTCTGTTAAGGTTTCTTGGTCCACTTTTGCTTCTGGCTTTAAAGACATACACACACATACAAAAAAAAAAAAAAAAAAGACAATTTATTTTTAAAAAAAAAAAATGGGATCCCACTAAAAGAAAAAATACCAACACAATTCATTACAGATCTTGAAAGAACAATTCCCAACTTCATATGGAGTAACAAAAAAAAAAAAAAACAGAATAGCTAAATCTATCCTGTAAAAAAAAAAAAAAGAAAAGAAATCTGGAGCTACCATCATCCCTGATTTCAAGCTATACTACAGGGCAATAGTAATAAAAACAGCATGGTACTGGTATAGAAACAGACCAGTTGATCAGTGGAATCGAACTGAAAACCCAGAAATGAACACACACACCTATGGTCACTTAAATTTTGACAAAGAAGCCAAAACCATACAATGGAAAAAGGGCAGCATCTTCAACAAATGGTGCTGGTCTAACCAGATGTCAACATGTAAAAGAATGCAAATAGACCCATACTTATCACCCTGTACAAAACTTAAGTCTATGTGGATCAAAGATTTTAACATAAGGCCTGACACACTAAATCTTATAGAAGAGAAAGTGGGGAAAACCCTCGAACTCATTGGCACAGGTGACGACTTCCTGAACAGAACACCAACAGCTCAGGCTCTAAGACCAACAATCAATAAATGAGACCTCATGAAATTGAAAAGCTTCTGTAAGCCAAAGGACACTGTCATTAGAACAAAATGGTAGCCTACAGATTGTGAAAAGATCTTTACCAACCCCAATACAACAGAAGACTAATGTCCAAAATATATAAAGAACTTAAGAAATTGAACACCAAGAAACCAACTAATCCAATCAAAAAAATGTAGTACAGCGCTAAACTGAGGATTCACAAAAGAGGAATCTTTAATTTCTTCAAGAGACACTTGAAGAAATGCTCAACATCCTTAATCATCAGAAATGCAACTCAAGACAACTCTGAAATTCCATCCCACATCTGTCAGAATGGCTAAGATAAAAAAAACTCAAATGACAGCACATACTGACAAGGTTGTGGAGTAAGAGGAACATTCCTCCATTGCCGGTGGGAGTGAAAACTTGCACAACCACTATGGAAATCAGTCTGGCAATATCTTAGAAAACTTGAAATAGCGCTACCTCAAGATCCAGCCATATCACTCCTGGGCATATATCCAGAAGATTCCTCACCAAACCACAAGGACATCTTCTCAACTATGTTCATAGCAGCTTTATTTATAATTTAGAAACTGGAAACAACCCAGATGTCCTTCAACCAAAGAATGGATAAGAAAAGATAAAAAAAAAAAAACTGTAGTTCATTAGCAGAATGAAATACTACTCTCCTATCAGAAACAAGGAAATCATGCAATTTGCAACCAAATGGATGGAACTAGAAAAGCTCATTCTGAATGAGCTAACCCAGACTCAGAAAGATGCACATGGCATGTATTCACTTATAAGTGGATTTTAGTCAGATTGTACAGGATAACTACCCTACAACCAACAGATCAGAAGGCACAAGAACATGGACTTTGTTACATATTAATGGGACACTCTACCCTAGTGGAACTGCCATGTAGGTCCCCAGTGCAAGAGGAAGCTCTTAGACCTCATGCGACTACTGAACTGAGGGGGGTAATATGTGGGGGCACCCCACAATAGAGGAGTAGGATAGATGGGAGAGAGGGTAGAGGGTGGAAGGGAGGAGCTGGGAGAGGTGAAGGGAAGGGGCTGTTATGGAGATGTAACTTGAATTAATAAATAAACGTTAAAAATGTAAAGCAAAAAAAG
The DNA here is from genome assembly GCA_907164525.1 of Lophiomys imhausi. Taxonomy (NCBI): domain Eukaryota; kingdom Metazoa; phylum Chordata; class Mammalia; order Rodentia; family Muridae; genus Lophiomys; species Lophiomys imhausi. The sequence goes on along the minus strand of CAJQZJ010000522.1, from coordinate 668,626 downwards.
TAATTAAAAAGAATGTTCAAAATAATAAAGCAATACAAAAGAATGTTCAAAAAAATCCAGACATGGAACTAAATAGAGAATTCTCAAAATAAGAATTACAAATGGGGAGGAAAAAATGTTAATGTTCAACATCTTATCCATCAGAAAAATCTACAAATTTACAATAATTTAAGATTTAACCTTTTCCCGTCAGAATGGTTAAGATCAATAAAACAAATGACAACAAATTCTGTCATGGATATAGGGAAAGCAGAACATTTATTCATTGTTGGCTGGAGTACAAACTGATACAGCCACTACAGAAATCAATGTGAAAGCTGCTCAAGAAGCTGGAAATGGATCAACCTATCTCACTCTTGGGTACATTTCCAAAGGACTACTACAGAGATACTTGCTTATCCGTGCCCAATGCTTCTCTATTCACAATAGCCAGTAAATAGAAACAGACTAAATGTCCATTAACTGAAGAATGGGTAATGAATTCTGAAACTGTAATTTAATTATCAACTGTATTTATTAATAAGTACAAACTGTAAGATTAGGCCAGCAGAGCAGCCTGCAGCTTGGCAGAGCAATGGGCAGCCTAGCAGGATATCAGCCAATGCAGCAGATACAGCCTTAACCAGTGGCCTGATTTATCCTGGGGAAAGAGCCCCAACCAAGGTGGCCTACACCACCTGTAACCTAAACTCTGTTAAGTAATACAAGTCTTTTTGTTGTTGTTTTTGCTTTTTTATTTTTTGAGACAGGATTTCTCTGTGTAGTCCTGGATGTTCTGGACTCACTGGACTCACTTTGTAGACCAGGCTGTCCTTGAACTCACAGAGATCGCCTGCCTCTACCTCCTGAGTGCTGGGATTAAAGGCATGTGCCACCATGCCCGGCTATATAAGTTGTTGTATTAGGCTAGTAGAATTACCGGCATCTTGGTGGGAGATTCAATGGAGTTAGACAGGAGTCCGGTATCCAATGGCCCTGGATTGCTTGGGCTGACGGCCTATAAGCTGTCACGGTCCTTTCCCCCAATAATTGAATACAGCAATTCCTTTTAATGTTTCAATGCTTAACCCTTAGCTGGGCAGACTCTCAATTAGCTACTCTAAATTAACCAGGATTACCTAATGCCAAACCACCATGTGCCTGTGATTACCTTCCAGAGTTCTCAAACATGTCTATCTGCTTCCATGTCTACTGGTGGAATGAAATAATCCTCTGTGTAAAATGCAGGGTTCCTGTTCTAATCTCAGGAAGTCCCGTCTTCCTATGATCTTTCTGCCCAGCTAGTTGGCCATCAGCAACTTTTATTAACCAACCAAAAGAATGCCTCAGAAGGGGAATCAGCATTGAAATCAGCCTATCAGAAGCAATGTTATTAGATTTTCCCCAATATCTCCCCTTTCAAGTCTAATGAAAGGCTCCTTTTCTTAATAACAATAAATAAACACAATGCAGTAACAATAACAATAAATACAATACAATAAAAACAATTATGAAAACTAAAAGGTGTGACATGCATTCTCAATGTCTAATCCATATGTATTGACTATTCAACTAGGAAATATATTATATTACATATCTTTCTTGATTAGTTTAGGGAACTATACCTAATTCAACTTCCATCCTAACTTACATTATTAACTAAATCATCTTAACCTTAAAACATCCTTTTAATTCCTAGCCGACTTAAGATTTACTGTGAGGCTATAACTATGTAGTCTTCAATCACATCAGAAACCTCAGAAGGATAAATAAGCAACTCCCAAAACTATGAAATGACAGAAAACTGTCTGCCTGGCCAGTCCCCCATTTCTATAACATTAGAGCATCATCTTCAGCCTTTGGGCCAAGCAAATCTCACAGACTTAGCTTTGGAGCAGGAAATAAGATTTACCCATCCTGTCTTTGGAGAATCAGGCCATTGATTTACCTGCATTGAAGCTTTGGTCCATCTTTGGACTGTATATAGTCTTTTGAGAGAAAAGGGGTGTTTCTGCCCAGTATGAATTATCTCTTGATGGAGATTTTTGATGCTCATTGTCACCTTCCAAGTCCAAAGGGACCTACCAGGAGATGGCAGTCTCATGTCAAAGATTTTTTTAATAATAAAAATATTTTAAATGCCATATTCTACAGATCTCTTGAGGTTTTTAAAGACCATCTACCCATCTCCATTGAGTAAGCAAATGTTGCTTGTCTCTAACAACTTAATATCTGATTAACTTAGAAAACATCTGAGATTAGCTAACTTAATTATCCTAATAAAATCACAAGTTTGAATGACTACCAACTTGCATTTCTTAATTATCCTAAACAGTTCATGATAGTTGCTGTCAAAAGGACTAGAACTTCACATTGCAATTTTAAGAATTACATAGGTACAATACCTAATCAAAATATAGCCTTAATTTTGTATCAATATACAGAGATATATAGGAGTAGATTCAATAATCTACCTTTTTTCTACCATTATCATATGTCTATAACCTAAATTTTGTGTTAATAATGAGGATATATAAGAGTAGATTCAAAAATCTATCATTTTATCTTATCAATTCTATATTATATATCCATATTCCCCCTCTTTTTTCTTTTCAAGTCTTCTCCTCCTATATAAGAGAGAAAGAAAGATAGAGAAAAGAAAAGAGAGAAATTCCTGAGCCTAACTCCTACACCTTGCTTAACAAGACCATATAACAATTTGTAACCATCGCCCCTAAACAACATCTATAACCCATCAAATGACCAAAGAATCATCCACCCCACTTTTTGGGACTGGGACGTCGCTCTCTTAAAACTGCTTCCTGCTCAATTGGGACATAGAAAACCTGTTTGGGGGGCCAAATAAAATGGAAAAAATGGTTAATCAATTTAATAGTAACATTTGTTGTCCATTCTCTATGTGCTCAGCAATTTGAATGTCCTGAGCAGTTTGTAGTCCGAAACTGGACTTTGGGTGGGAAAGTTCAGGGCTTTATTGAAGTCCTGTCTGGAACAGTCTGCAAGGCTGGACCATCTTTGTAAGCCATTTTGAAGTTGTTCTGGATGGAGATTTTTGAGGAAACAACTATTGAAGCAGTCTGTGAGGCTGGATCATCTGGGCTATTTTTATCTTCTTTGGTGTCTGACCTCTTCTTCTTCAAAGTTTCCAGTTGTCCAATGGTCTCTAGACTCCTTAATTGGAAGCTTTTATTCTCATGGAAAGAGAGCAGAAACCTGCCCTAATCATGGCTCTAGAGTATTCTTTTTTGGCATGTAACATCTTTCCTAGGGGAAATGGTTTTTTTGCAACAGAAAAAAATGTTATCTTACAAAAGAAGCCTTGAAAATTTGAAACTAAATATATCTTTAAGTGTATATAAAACATAATAATCTTAACTTTCTATCAATATCTATTAATATAAAAAATAATCTTAAGTTTTTAATAATAAAAGAGACAAAGAATAGAATAAGGGAAGGAAGAAACCCCTGAATTCAATCCTTATTTTTTTTCACAACACATATCATATATCCATTCATCCTAGATGACAACAAACAGTCACAGGTTCCTATTCACTCAGAAGTTCATAGGTCAGAACCCTGAGTATAGACATAGCCTCTCTCCTCTCTGTCACCTACTGATGCACATGTGACACAGCAGCCACATCTGCAATGCCTCTAGGGGGTGTCCATCACATACTCTAGATCCAGGACCCTGGGAAACTAAGTTAAAACTGATTAGATATGTCCTCTCAGCTGGCAAGCAATCATGGTGCTGGAAGTGTTATGTAGAGTGTTGGTAAAGAAAAGTTATCAATAATCTGTGTGTTTCAATACTGAACTGCTGGGAGAGATAGTCTCACGAGTGCAATAGTGACATGAGGGTCCTGAAGGTAACCAATTACTCTGTCTTGGATCTGAGTGCTGTTCCACAGGAGTAAATACATGCATGAGACTATAGTATTTGTCAAAGCGTACAGTTAGGGAAATCACAGACATTGTCAGGTAATCTAATACTGATTTTTGAAAAAATAATGCCTCTTAAATATAAATGTTTATACCCATAGTCCAGGGCAGCTCCCAGCCTTGGTCTAAAAATGGGTGACTCATAACTAGTAAAAGAACTGAGAAGTGACTTATGAGAGCTTAACCCTACACTAGGTATGTATGTCACCCAATCCGAGGCCCAGGGAACATTGCTAAAGAGGGGGTAAAAGAACTGTGTGAGTAAAGGGTGATTAAAAGTGCCATGTGGTGCTGTCTTCTGGATATGATGTAGCTACCTATGTGAGCCCATGAAAGAAAGAGGGTGATGAAGAGAAAGAAATAGAAGAAGGAGGGAGAAAAGGAGGGAGACAAAGGAAGGACATGAAAGTTAAAAGGATACTAGTTGGCAAGCAGAGGGGTTGGCAGGAAAAGAAAATGGATAAACAGCAAAAGTGATCACAGTACATTGTATGCAATATTATACTCTCAAGCATTTTATGTTTTTAATTATATGTATAACAGATGGCAAAATATATTAAAACTATATATTTTATGTGAACATAAATAGAAGTATTTACTCATGGACTGGACATTGGGAATGTATGTTATACCTTATAATTTTCATAATTATGGCCTAATTGTTCTTATTGTTTTGTATTGTATTTATCATTATAAGAAAAAGAACCTTTTATTGGACTAAAGGGGGAAGCTGCTTGGGAGAAAACATACACCTTACATTTACAAAAAGCAGATAGGAGGGTGAGGGGGAAGAAGGTAGGATGGTGGGACTGGGAGGGGAAGCAAGCAGGGGGTTATGATGGTGATGTAACTTAAAGAAATAAATAAATGTTGAAAAAAAGTATTTACTCATTCTTTCCATTAACAGATAATGTTTTTAAGCCAGAAGGTTATAAGAGAAGAGCTTCGCATGTGGTAACCCAATAGCAATCACAACAAAAGGCTCTGTCAGAGCTACAAAGTATACAAACAGCCAACTCGACCTTACCAAAAATCTTTCTACAAGAGCATCTGTACACTAGCTATTCCATCCTTCTTAGTAATGTTGTAACTAAATATGATTGTTTCAAACCATCTTAGGCAGGTTCCTCCAGGGAAAATGGCAACTTCCATTTGTGCCCTTGAGTCTACATTGACCATGAAGCCAGGCCCTTTGGAACAACCCAACAGCTCATACCCTGGCTTACCTCAGACCTGAACAGAACATCTTCACTGCATCACAGCTTCCAGTTCCATGCTCCTGGGAAATTGGGACACTGAATTTTGGCAAATCTTCAGTAGATGTTGAAACATCAGGAAAAACTTTTACACCAAGACAAATGGCTGAAAAAGATAAACAGAAGATACTAATGAAAACTGGATTTTCAGTGCATGAAGTTGTTTGAGGACAAAGTGTACTGTATATCCAGTTAGCTTACATTGTAAACTAAGGTGAAAAGCAATTTCAAGACTTGATGTGAACATAGACAAGGTTCAAGATTCCCACCAGATACTTGGCATTTCATCACTGGTTCCAGACTGTTTTCCTGTAGACATCATATTATCTAAAGCATGTGTATTTACTCTTATGTCATCTAAAGTATCATGTAAAGTCTCCAGAGAAGTTAATATGTATACTACCAAAAAATGCCATCTTTTTCTAAAATACAGAATTTTTAAGTATTAAAAAGAGAAATAAATATCAATTCAAACAACTCCAAAAACATATCATAGAAGCTCCTCATTTTGTCTTTTAAAATTGTGAACTAAGTTAATATAATGCCAATTTGAAGTTGCTTTTGTACAAAAATTTACAAATCTAACAATTGTCATTGCCAAAGGAAAAAAGGTTTATATCTAAAATATTTATCATAAAAAGTAAAAATAGAAATTTCTGAATAGAAACAAAAGATAATTTTGTCTTGCCTTCGTCTCTTTAAAAAATTATTAACCACAAACTATATGGTTTTACTAATGATATTGTAATACTACATAAAATGAAATCATGTCATATACATATGTTTTACAAACTATGGGCAAACTTCATAATCACAACATTCACTGAAAATTTATAAAATGCTTATATAATAAATATAAGATCTTTATGGGAACAATAAATACCAAATTTATGATACTGGGTACTCTAGAGGGAATAGAAAAAAAAGGACACTAAGAATATACAAGACCCAAACATCTCTGAATGAAACGGCATTTGTTACATGATTCTCTGTAATTATGTGTAAACCACAAAATATTTCAAAATAAAAAAAAATATATCCGAAGACAAGGGTTAGAATGCCCATCAAGGACTGCTCAAAGGAGAAAGTGTTCTGACCAGCTAGTCTACTGGCACATTTGGTCTAGTATGTCCTAGTTTTTTTACATAAATTCATGATGATAGTCATCAAGTGAGTCACACGGCAAACATTCTGGCTGCCCTGCAACACACCCAAGTCTTCTGCCCATCATTTTCCCAAAGGAAAAAAGCACTCATTTCTGATTGTAAGTTCATAAACTATCATTCTGGCTTTCATGCTTCAGCTTCCCACACAGGTAAATTACAATGAAAAAGAGCTTTCTGATTCTCATCAAATCCAGGGTACTAATACTGGTGTGTTTCTAGGTCTACAAGAAAAAAGTAGGCACAAACTCTAGCTTTTTCTACACAACACTCCAACCTTATCCTTTACCTTACAAATTTCTTCCTAACAAAAAAAGCAAACAATTTCCAATAAATATTTAGCTGTATAGCTAAGTCAAGATTATCATATTTCTCTTTTTGCTATGACTCTATAATCTCAGAACCAACTGTTGCTGCTAAAAGAAGAAAAAAATCTAAGTAACTTGGGCAAGATCTCAACACCTTAACGGGGGTCTGGATCTCACTTCTGAAGATAAGGGAAGAGATTCTAGTTCTTTGGGCTTATTTTCCTTCTATACTCAGATGCAATCTGGAAGGAAGATTCATACTAAGCAAAAACTTAGTTGGTCTCCTTGCTAACTATAAAGTCAAAAGCTCAGATCAGTTATCATAGGCTATTCTCTCTCATTTGATCAATTCAATTACAAGATATCGATGCTAATTAGATGAGTTTTAGAGGAAAGAAATTTCAGTACTAATGTTTTATTACTACCCTATGGTAATCTGACCTCTTCAATAAATTTTTCTGAAAGGAAAGGAACAACACAAAAGTAACTGTATTGTTTAAAAAATAATGCTTACAAGCTAGGAGTATTACTTTATGCACTGTGTATAACATACTACTCAACACTTAATTTTACTTTCATAGCAAGCCAATGCTTTACAGTATTATAATCATTTTATAAAAAGGAAAACGGACTCTGAAAAGTTAAGTGACTTGGACGTTTCCTCATTTATGTTCATAGCAGCTTTATTTGTAATTGCTAGAAACTGGAAACAACCCAGATGTCTCTCAACCGAAGAATGGACAAAAAAAACTGTGGTACATATACACAATGGAATATTACTCAGCTATCAGAAACAATGAAATCGTGCAACTTGCAGCCAAATGGATGGAACTAGAGAAGCTCATCTTGAGTGAGCTAACCCAGATTCAGAAGGATGCACATGGCATCTATTCACTTATAGTCAGATTTTAGCCATATAGCACAGGATAACTATACTACAGCCAAAGGGAACAGGAACATAGACTTTGCTACCTGTCAATGAGACACTTTGCCCTAGTGATGCTGCCTTGTAGGCCCCCAGTGTATGAGGAGGCTGTTGGCCCTCATATGACTGCTGAACTGGGGCAGGGGACTGTTATGTAGGGACACCCCACTCCAGAGGGGTAGGATAGAAGGGAGAGGGGGTAGAAGGTGGGAGGGTGGGACTGGAAGGTGTGAAAAGAGGGCACTGTGATGGAGATGTAACTTGAAGCAATAAATAAACATTTAATAAAATGAACTTAAAAAAAAAAAAACAAAGATTTTACACCCAGGTCTATCTGCTTCCATCACACTGTCGTCCACTCCAGTACTTAAGCTACAAACATCTAGGGCCAGAGTAGCCTCCTCTTTCCAGACACTGCTGGAAACACTAATTAGTATCCATCTTCTTCCTATCCTCATTGCAACAATCCTTAATATCCTTGAGGGAACATTGAGAAACAACTTTACTCACTGGCAGTATACTTAATAATTTCCCAGGGTGGATCCCTGCTGTAGATAACTCATCTCACATTTTATTTGACTTAACACATTAATTGTACTCATTAGCTTTAATTCCTGGTGGCATTCTGTGACCTAGCGCTTAGTGTATGCCCAATTTGAAGTTCAACATTTACTAATAATTAACAGCAATACCTAATTTTGTGGGGTTTTTTGAAAGATCCTATATCCAACTGTCCTAACAGCCAAAATTTCTTCCCCACTTCCCTATCTACTCCTGTGCTCTCAGACTCCCCAGCTCTGAGCACCGAATTCTATCCAAAAGGATCTTTGTGTAGCAGCCCCCTCCCTGGCTGGTCATTTTCTGCAAGTCAACACAAGAACATCCCAGATGTTGACTATCTTAAATCACAAGGTACCCATAGATCCACAGAGCCATGATGGATCAACTATGCAGTATTTTTTTAAATCTGCAGCCAAAGAAAGAAACCCCATGCCCAAAGACATCAGGGAAAGTGAGTTCAGGGATCAAAAATGTTTTGTTTGGGGCTGAAGCATGTAAGGGGAAAAATATTCAAAAGTATAGCTGGAAAACCAAGTTAGAAGTGTGATTTACAGGATTTTTAAAAGATTCATTTCAGGTAGACAGAGAAGAAAAGTTTATCTTTTAAAACAAAGCACTGAAAAGATGAATCAAAGGAGAATGAAAAGCAAGTTTTTCAGAGATAATTATGATAAGAAATTATCAAAATAATAAAATGAATTTTATAAACTAACAAAAACATCATAATATATTGGTGAATAGTAGGTAGATAACTGAAGTGGCTCATAAACAGATCCATATATGAACACACAGATATATACTAAAATGGATATGTAGACTATCTGATACAAAGTTGCTACGTAAAACACTTGAAAAAAGTATAATCAGAGATTCGGATATGTTTGGTAGATAAGAGTACTTGCAACATAAATATGAGGACCTGAGTTCTAATCATTAGCACACATGTCAAAAGTTGAGTGTGGGCATGCCACTCACCATAATGGGAAGCGAGACAGGAAGGTGGCTGAGGCTTGCTGGATGTCAGCATAGCTCCAGTTCAGTGAAAGTTCCCAAGTCAAGGGAATAAGGTTAAAAGCAGTGGATAGGACATATGCCCTTTACCCCAGCTGCATGTGTGCATTCTCATGCATACATGTATATATGCTAAACACACAACACACACACACACACACATACACACATACAATTTGTAAAAAGTATGTTCATGTAGTGTTAATGACTACCATTGCTTATAATGAATACAAGTTAATATGGAAAAGAAATATTATTTGGGAAATTTAGTGGTGAAGAAGTATGAGTATAGGCAAGGAAGAAAGAAAGAAAAATATTGGGACTGAGACATGGAAGATATTGAGTAAAGAATTACTGAATAAATAATATTTATAAACCTAAGGAAGTAGATTCTAGAACTGAAGGACTGCCAATACAGGAAGAGAAGTTTGCCAACTCGAAGAATTAGAAAACATTACAGAAATGAAATCGAAGTCAGGCATGGTGGTGCACATTTGTAATTTCAATGTTCAGAAGCTGTGGCAGGAAAATTGCAGTGGGTTTGAGAACAACATGGATATGTAGCAAGACACCACTGTTTTAAAAACTGAAACCAAAGAAATGGATCAAGAGCACCCATAGAAAAATCAGCTTTGGAAAAGAACAGAGTCACACACTGCTGAGACAAAGAGGAGGTAGAAATGAGTGAAGACTTCAGGACAGGAGACTGAGTCAGCAGCATGAGTTCCTGACCAGTGTAAGTTACAAAAGGAGTTCCCAGTAGATTTCAAGTAGTGAGACCCTGTTCCATTAAAAAAGAGAGAGAAAGCATGAATGAATGAAGGTATAGTTACAAGTTTGATAGTTGTTTCTAAAGACAAGTTCTCCCTAGAATGAGCTGCATCACTATCATACAAGATAATTACTCTAAAAGGAAAATGCTTGGACATCATCCCAGACAATGTATCTAGTGATGGAGCCAGGAATTTGAATTTCAGTAGTTTGTGGCCCACTGGATCCCTTCAAGAAAAAGGAAAATAAAGAATTTTCCTATCCACTGGTCCCTGTTGAGAAAACAAAACTGGTCCTTTTCCTGGACATTGCTATGACTCTGCACACCAAATATCACCATCACTATAGAGAGAAATCTTTACATTCTGAAATAAGCTAAAACTGGGAGAAAGATTCTACTTAATACTAATCTTCTAAAGCCAGTCAAGTTTTGAGGCCTTTCCTACAACCTGCTAACATTAAGTGACTATCTTTGACTTTTGTAATACAACTCTGAGAATGCTGTAGAGAAATTGCTATTTGACTTGCATAAGAAAAACTAACCATAACCTCAGCAGCTGACTAGGCTTGGTGTGTGTGTGTGTGTGTGTGTGTGTGTGTGTGTGTGTGTGTGTGCGCGCTCATACATGTGTGTGTGCAATGAGTGGAGGTGATGTTTTTTGCTTTTAAATGTCATGATTTATCCAAGTAAGCAGTCTTCCTAGTGCTTTTTAAACAATCTCCCATTTTAGAAAACTAGTAAAGTCATCAACCAAAAGCAAGATACGGAGAGAAGGAAGGGGAAAGGAAAAAGGAGAAAAGTCTGAAAAGAATGGTAATGGTCTAAAAACCCTATTGTGGTGATTTTAGGAAGGAATAAAGAGATTTGAGAGCCAAGCATAGTGTCACACACCTTTAATCCCAGTAGTCGGGAGGCAGAGGCAGGTGGATCTCTGTGGGTTCAAGGCCAGCCTGGTCTACAAAGTGAGTCCGGGAGAGTCAAGGATACACAGGAAAACCCTCCCTCTGAAAACCCAAAGAGAGAAAGAGAGAGAGAGAGAAATTTGAGAAAAATAGAATGTCTGAAGTCTGCAGAAAAGTTAAGGCAGCATCAGATAACTTTACCAGCACCCAAAAGCCTGGAAAAAAGAAATAAAGTAATAAAAGCTAAATTTAACCTTCCCAGATTTAAAGTTGTCAGGGAAGGTTCAAGGAAAAGTTAAAGGTCTGCAGACACTTAATGGTTCCTACAGAGAGTTACAGGTACAGGAGAGAGAAGCTCCTCTGGTCCCAAACTGTGCATCTGTGAAGAGAAGGATAACTTCAGAGCTATGCTCCTTAGACAAGACCTTAATACATTCAGTTATAGCAGAAAAGCCATGCCTTGTTAATAGTGGCAACTTGTCAGATTAAAGGAAACTATGGGGCACACTAGGAGCTATAGATCAATGTCCAGATATCTATTTCTTTTTTCCCCTCACATTAAATCATCCAGGAAAAAATCCTTAAGCTTCTCAATGTGCAAACTGAAGCTGCCATGAAGCCAAGGACATGTAATTTACCTGTGATATAGTTCATATCACCTACAAAACACAATCTCAATCAGATTCATTTGCCCACACTGGCAACCATAAACAACTGAGCTCTACTAGGAAGTGTTTAAAAAGCACCAGGAGGCCACCATGAACAACTGAGCTCCAGCTCAGAGCAAAAGAGCAAAGCTGTGTAGATAAAAGGAGATAGAGTCATGGAGGAAAAACAAGATCCCATAGAGCCAGGACCTGCAGCAAGTGTTCAAAAAAAAACCAAAAAACAAAATAAAAAAATCGTGTAGGGAAGTTTCTTGGCACTATAACTAAAGAAATGAGAAAGGTAATGCAGAAATAGTTGTCAGACTGCAAACACCATAAAGTAGTCTTACGTATTTTGTCTGATTGCTAATTAAAGGAGTGTAATCATGAGGGTGAACAGAAATAAGAGGGATGAGCTGGGTGGAGAAGGAAGTGAGAGGAAAATTTTGAGCTTCATCCATTTATTGTCATTATCTGAGATCTCTCAAAGGAGGTGGTTTGAACAGGACTTGTCCAGATGAAGACAGTCATCATTCACTGCAGGTCACTCTCATTGCATCTGTAACAAAATTCTTTTCATCTCTCTGCCTTGGAAAATGACTAGTGTCACTTGGTTTGTTCTGCAGTGGAATATTCACCTATTGGTGACAGTAATTACAATGTAGCAAGCTTGAGGCCCACAATTCTGAAAATGTAATGATAGAATCTAAAGTATCTATTACATGAAAGTAGATGGGGTTTATGCTACAAATGGACTTCAAAATTAATATATGCTTTTCTCCCTCTTAAACTTAAGGAAAAAAATTATTTTCAGAACCAAAAACTAAGTGACAATAACAACAAATAGACCAAAGGATCCAACCTAACAAACTGCATCAGTTAATAATTTTTCCAAATTATATGTGCAAATCAATTTTTAAGGGCTAGCCCAAAATGATCGATCAGACAGAGATTAAATAACAAAAGCTACAGCTAGCTTTCCCAAGAATTGCCATTTTTTTCAATTTTTTAAAAATATCCCCAAAAGATATCACCTTTTATCCCTAAAGTTGGGATAAAAATTTTTGTTTGTTTATTCATTTTATTATATGTTACAGGTTGTGATTGTTTGTCATTGTCTAGGATGAATGGATATGATGAATGGATGTAAGAATAAATTTATTTGGAATAAGGAAAGGGGATGGATTCAGGGATCTCTTCTTTTCTTTTCATATCATTAAAAAATAATTTAAAATATTTCATAAATTTAGGATTATTTAAAAAGTAATCTTGATTTATGTTTATTGATAAGATTTAAGGTTATATATATATTATTTTATATATTTATAAAAATTAAGGTCAATTTAATGATATTTTTCATATATTATTTTGTATTATATTTATTTTGTTTATATACTGTACATAAACAATTCATATGATTGTTCTTATTATAAACACATAATAGATATCTTACCTTATTGTATTTTGATGGCCAAAAGATGTAAATATTACCATAGATAGATAGAAATGTGTGTTTATTTTGTTTATGTATTGTACATAAACAATTAGTGTGATTGTTCTTGATATAGACACATGGATATGTTAGGAAAAATTAATTGTTTGGTGAGAGAGGGGGAAGTGTGGTAGGTTTAGTGTTAGCATATAATAAATAGCATAGGGAACTTGGAATAAGGCTGGACTTTAAGATAAAAGACTTACTTCCAAAGTTACATGTCCTTGGGAACCCGCCAAGGACCAAGACTTCTTTGATCTTAGGGCTAGGGGCAGGACATGTCCCTTGAGGTTCCCACCCTCCAGAGGTCTCCTGTCATTTCACAGCCCTCTGTGAAAAGCATCTGAATGACATGCCCTGAGACACCTGCCCATCTCTTCGGACCACCTGTGAATTCAGGCCCCTCTGCAAAAAGCTTTTTTGAAAAAGACTGAGCCCAGTGACATAACTTGAAAAGATCACAAAAGCCTCTGCTGAAGATATATAAGCCAAGATGCACGTAGACAGGGAGGGGGCTCCTCTTGTTTCACCTCCTCTTAGTCTGGCAGAGAATTTGCTTCAATGTCATCGGAAAGTTTCACCCTCTGCTGTTGATCCCTTTCAGGTCTGAAGAGGAGATGGATTCTCCCTGAGATTCAGGAGTGCTTAGCTCCAGGACTTTGTAGGCCATAAGCATCTGAATAGGTAAGCCAACTGGGAAACTTTCATATGTTAATTGGTCTTAAAACCATGAAGGCAATTCCTGCTTGATAAACTATCATAGAATCCGAGGAACGAAATTCAGAGACTTTAAAAGACTTTAAAACTGAAACATTGTATGAAGACCAGCCATCCATCAGGACCCATGCTCAGAGAAAAATATCCTTTTTGAGAAACTGTAGGTTAATGTTAGAAGTTTTAGGTGCTAGATTTCAGAGTTAGGGTTTGGGTTTAGGACTTAGGAATTTTATAGACAAATGCTAGGTAACTGTTAAGTATTAATAAATATATGTGTGATAAATAAAAATTTACTGTTACAGAACTGACAAACTGAAAACACTGTAAAGACCACATATAACTATGCAATTTTACCACTTCTCAGAGGTGCTCACTGGGAGCCAGTTGGCACAAAAATGCAATTCATTTCATAATCCATGCATTCCAGGTTCAAAACTACACCCACAAGAATGGACAGTTACATCTTTCCTCCAGTATTCTTAACCAATTGGTTCCAGGACCTACAGGTCTCAAAGTCTGCAGATGTTCAAGTCCCTTAGAAAAAGTAATGGGACACTGCACATAACCTACATACATCTTCTTGCATATATTTTAAATAATAGATTATTTATACCACTGCACATAATGTAAATGCTGCATACATACTTGTTAGCCACTATTAGGGAATAATAAGAAAATAATTCACATTCAGTATAAATATTATTGTGTTTCAAGTATTTTTTTCTTATCTGAGTCTGAATGTATGGCTGTGGGACTCACAGAGCTGAGTGTATAGATGGGAAACTCACAGATCTGAGCGTATAGATGGGGACCTCACAGATTCTGACTGCTGACTGTAGTTTTATTTTTATTTTTTGCCCTAGGCACATCCAATTTGCCAAGTTATATGCCCAAAATCACTAGGTCAATGCAACAGCCTTTTGTATTCATATGAAAGCACCACACAGCTGGGACATGTCTGAACTCAAGGCTAGTGTGACCTACGTTCAGGTTAGCCACAGCTACATAGTGAGATGCTGTCGTCTAAAAAAATACACCATACAGTGTAGGTATGGTCCTACCTTAACCATGGTAATATACTAGCCTGTTTGGTATGGGAAGACAATATATAATGAACACTGAAGATGAGCAAGGCATCCAACATTCTAAGGAACACTAAAAAATGTGTGTGTGTGTGTGTGTGTGTGTGTGTGTGTGTGTGTGTGTAAGACTTTGAAACTTAATGTCAAATAAAAGTTGTTACCAATTATAAAGAGTACATGACATAAATCCTAAAACTAACAAAAATTACATATATGTACACACATGTAAGCACGTTAACAAATTTTTAATGGTAGCTGCTTCTGAGATTAGAACTTGTCTATGGCCATACCACCCTGAGCATGCCTGATCTTGTCTGACATTAGAATTTAGGGATTATAGAGGATTTAAATGCACATTTTATTCATTTCAATAGATTTAATATACCTTGAAAAAAATGACAAGATGTCTTTATACAATTGTATACAATGTTAGCATACAATTACACAAAACAAAAATAAAAACTATTTCTTGAAACAGAATTTTACTTTGCAGCCCTGGCTGGCCTGGCACTCACTACATAGTCCTTGAACTCACAGAGATCCACCTGCCTCTACCTCAGAGTACTGAGATTTAAAGCATATGCCAAAACACCCAGAAAAAAATATTTCCTAAGAAAAGACTTAGTGGAAACTCAAGAGAAGGAGAGATAGGAGGCTGTGCTGTGTGATCAGAAAGTGGAATCTCAGGGTTCACAGCTTCAGAGGTAGGACATGGCCATTTGAGTGGGTGGCTGTTGTAGAGCTAGGGTGTAGACATTTAAATGGGTGACTATTGAGGGGTTGAGTCCAGGATAGAACCATTTAAATGGGTGGCTGTTGTACGGTTGAGTCTAGGGTACAGCCACTTGAAAGGGTGACCAATGTAGAATGGAGGTGGAAACCAGTACAGTGTAAGAAATGAATGAGCAGATGTGTCTCTGACATGATTACTAAGAATTTTCAGAATGATGACAATAGCCAGGGTGGGAAGAGAGAATTGCTGAAGTCATTACTGAATATGATTATAGGATAAGGAGATTAATTGAGGGGAAAAGTGAGGATAAAGAGGGTGGAGTGAGCATCAATGTGTAACTGTTGAAAGAAGGTACAGTGCTGAGGGGGAAAAAAACATCCACACCACAGCATGATGGAGGAGAGAAATACCTGTACTTGGAGATGTTGATTTGGGAAAAACCTAATGCCAGTTAAAGTGAGGAGGTGGTTACATCAAAAATCTCATTGAGTGTACTGATAAGATAGCTCAGCAGTTAAGAGGACTGGCTTCTCTTCCAGAGGACCCAGGTTTGACTCCTAGCATCCACATGGCAGATCACAACCATCTGTAACTCCAGCACAAGGAGGATCTGACCCCTTCTTCTGGCTTCTCCAGACCCAGAGAAGGGGAAAACCAATACACTGCAAATTCAATCTTTATAAGCCAGAGCTGGAGGACTGAGCCCATTTGAATGGGGAAACAAGGTCAGGGTCCAAGAGAACAAGCCGGATACTTCCTGATGGCAAATCGAATCTCAGAGATGAGTTTCACTAACATTAATACCAAGTATGCCTAATTCTGTGCTCCACAGACCTGAAGGACCTCTCTACAATGCTGGAGCCATGTTGGTAGCCCCAGGAAAAGGAAACATACATCATTGCTGTTCTGAGACCACCACACTTCAAGATAACTTTGTACTCCTCAACTTAGTCTAGAGCATGGGAAGAACACAGCTCCCTCACACTACATCTTTCCTTTTTCTTCAAATTTCCCTTTACCCTTGTTTGGGGACCCTAAAACTATAAGACATGAAACAGAGACAGGGGCTAGGACAACCTCAAAATGGTTTATGTGTCTAGCCACAGCTGGGTTGGCTAGACCCAGATAACACACAGTTTTGTTTGTTTGATTGGTTGGTTGGTTTTTCGAGACAGGGGTTCTCTGTGCAACAATGGCTGTCCTGGACTCTGTAGACCAGGCTGTCCTGAAACTCACAGAGATCCATCTGCCTCTGCCTCCTGAGTGCTGGGATTAAAGGCGTGCATCACCAAGCCTGGCACCACAGCTGTTTTTACAGCTCTAAAATATTTCACTTTCAAGTGAATAATTTAAAATTATTCTAAAAATTTAGCAAACTGAAAAAAAATTAACTGTAAAACTCATCTTGTTCTGTTAAAGAACAAGCAGCAAGACTACATGACATGATTAAACTGTGGGCTGTGGGCGGGAGAAGGAAGGGTGGGTTTTTTCTTTTCTTTGTGGTGGTAGAACAGAGCCTATGACAGTCTCATCCTCATACACTCTCAAAAGGCACTACCATAGACCTGCTTTCCCCAGTTTAAAAAGTAACTTTTACTATAAAGTTAACCAAGTTGAATAAAATCATCAAACTCTCCAGCTCTATATCAATAATATACAGATCTTATCAAAACGCTCATTTATTTTCACCAACAAAGAAAACACAGCACAGAGACCATGAAAAAGTGGAAGAGTAATGTCAAAGTACTAACAACACGCACAAGCTGCCTGACTTTTCTTGGAAAACAAAAACAAGGCAGCAGCAGAGTTCTTTCTATGTACTGAGCAACCTCCAAACAGGCACCTGTCAATCTAAGTCTAGAAGGGAAAATAACCCCACCTGCTCCGGAGCCTCCCTCTGGAGCAACTGCCATCTCCTGCAGGAATTCAGTCCTCACTCAACAAACCTCAACTGCCCTTCAAATTGCATCCTCAGTCACACCTTGCAAAGGTCATTCCCTATGTGATTAGCAGCTCAAAATGAAAACATATTAATACTGAATGGCTCATTAAACACTAATAGCTAAGAGCACTAAGCATTTCCTAGGCATTAGCCCTGCTCTAGAAGCTCCTGTACACTACAAAAACTCTTTGAGATTCTTACACGTGTATTACAGAGGCAACTACGGGTCAGTTAAACCGCAGGGTGTTAAACAGCCATTGTAAGCACACAGAGATAGAAAAGAGCAGAGCTGGGATTTTTTTTTTTTTTTATAAATACTTTATTTTTTTTTCTTCAAGTTACATCTCAGTCACAAACCCCTCCCTATCCCGCCCTTCCACCCTCTTCCCCCCAGAAGTTTCCCCTTTCAGTCCAACAGATGGTTCCTTCTCTTATAACAGTAAATACTATACAAAACAACAGATATAAATATGCCACATTTATGAGAGTTAAATGGCCCAGTATAGCTTCCCAATGTCCAGTTTATACATATTTGGCCCCTGACTTTAACATTCTACTATCTAACCATCTCCATGAGTTAAAGGTCTATATCTGAGCTGGGATTTTTAACCATGATGTGATTCCCCACCTAGGAGGCAAAACAGCTAATACACTGGCTTTATTCAGAAATGCGCGTGTACAATTTCCAAGTGGCCCACGCTCTCAATTACTTCCTACCCCTTTAGACTCACTATTGATTCACTTTGATGTTTTCAGCCCTTTCTTCTGAAATCCAAGATCATACAAATTGGATCACCTTACTGAACCAACTGGAGTAAACAGCAAGGCCTCAGTGGGAACACAGTCCTCATAGCCAAGTACCATGTTCATGTTTTCATCAGGGAGAACCCCACATTCCTGACTTTAACAGACAAGATAGATGGTATCCACAGTAACAGAATTTAAGGACTCAGAGGTAAAAATAGAGTAAGTTTGGAGAAATAAACTTAGCCTTGGTATTCATTCAGTCAGCAAATATTTTTGGAACATTGACTATGTATCTGATACTGTGCTAGATTCTAGATGTTTGGCAGGGATCCAAATCATGTCCTTACCCTCTGGCACCACTCACTCTTAAGGTAAACTAGAAGAGACTGGGGACAAGCAAATAAATACCAGGTAAGAAATAGGACACTGTGACAAATAGTCAAGGAGATCTCTTTTATATGGGGCATTGGAGGTCGTCTGAAGTGCTCAAAGCCAAGGAGGTGGGTATGCAGGTCCTAAGGTCCCAATGACATGTGTCATTATGTGTTCACTTCAGATTCCCAGGAACTTCCATATTTAAGAATATTCATGATTCTGCAATGCAGACTTCTCAACCTTGTGCCTCAGGGCCTGCTCTAGTTCAGACCTGCCCATCTATCCTGTTTTACTTCCACTCCCAAACACACCCTCTCCATTCCATTTAAGCTAGTCTGCTCATTGGTGCACACACATCATGTTGGCCCTCACACCCTGTCCTTCTTTACACCTATTAAATCTGCTTATTCTTCAAGATTAGGAAGTTCCATCTTCCTCATTCTTCTATGCTGAGTTCCCAAGCTCTCCTCATCCTTACAACTCATTCTCTGAGAATTAATTACCTCAAACTACTGTCCTATCCCTCAGTGGTGTTTTACATGTACCATAACCTGGGACTGACTTTAACACACAGCACCACAATCTCCTCCCAGCATGTGTGGGCAGGAGAGAAAGGGAGTTTGTACTTGAAAGTTCTCACAGCCAGAGGCAGAGAGACATGACCCAGGCTAATCCCCACAACTCAAAGGGGCCAAGAAGTATCCAAGAAACATAAGTTCCAAACACGGGGACACAGAGTCTCTAATCAAGTGAAAAGGGTCCAACTGAGAATACTGGTGACAGAGGAGTTTATAAGCCCAGTGAGGATTCAGGAGAAATATGTAATTGAGTAGCACAGAACAAAGCATCAACCCAGCTTTACAGACCATCCCTGGACAGGGCAGAGATGGTCAAGACTTATTAACATGGGAAACTGAGAGGACCAGCTAACAGATGGAAGCAGGAGGAACTTGGGGAAGAATTCAGAAACTAAGAATGAGAATCAAGATTAAGAGTTTGACCTAATTTCAAACTGGAGAAAGATGGTTAGTGAGCCTGTTAGAAGGAGAATGGGTAAAGTAGATGAAAAGGAAAAAAATAAAGAACAAAACTGTGCACAAATTAGTCCTTTTAAAGGAAAGGGCCATACCTTGTGTCTCTTTTCTACCATCCATAGCCTTTAGCAAAATAAATATACATAAAGATTACAGAAAAAGAAGAACTAGAGATATTTGGGCATTACCCCATAAACATGTGTCTTCACTTTACCAGTTATGGATGGGAGAAGCTTTCTAGAAGGTTCTGTCTTCTTGAAAAAGACAGAGGCAATCTGATCTGTGAACGAACACAGGACTAGAAATGAGGAAATGGACTTAGACCAGCTTTGCCAACAACCTTAAACAATCCATTTCGTTTCTCTGGGATTAATTATTTTATCTATAAAGAGGCTAACATAACTGCTCTAACTTTTTTGTTTTAGTTTCTGGAACACTCTTTTCTCAGATCTCTATATAGCTTTCTCATTCTGTTTTTTCAGTCTTTTTAAATCTTGCCTTCCTAATGGGTATATATTAACTACCTTACTATAACTCATCCATCCCACTCACAGGCCCTCTAGTCTAAGATCTTTGTTCTATTTGATGCACTTCAAATGGCTGAATAATATATGGAACATAGTAAGCATCCAATAAATATTTATGAAATGAATCTAATAAGGGGGAAAGCTTGTGAAAGATAAAAATAATAAATCATTTAAATTCTTCCTGAAGACAACTTCCCATCCATTGGTCTATCCCAATATTCCCTTAACCCCTATGCAGTAGTATGGAGTCAGTGTTCAGTAAGCCCTGATTAAATTATTAATTTATTAATGTAAACATCCATAGTATGCTAGAGACACCTGCTGTCAACCCTATTTAGTATCTGCTTAAGCAATTGAAGTGACAAGAATTGCCAGAGGTGAGTAAGAGCTGCAGAGAATACTTACCTTCCCCAATGAGGTCGACCAGGCTTTTCCACTAAAAACAGGAAATATTCTAATACTGGAAATCAGATATCTCCAAAGGTGGGGGTCGGGCGACAGTAATAACAGTAAGTCCCTTGCACTTATGTATTTTTGTATAGTCTTATGTATCGAGTACTAACTTAAGCATTTTTATATATCCTTTCCTTCAATCCTCACATCCAGTCCATTGATGTATTGTCACCAGTTAATGGATGAGCATTCCTTTGGAAAGTAACAATAAATGAACAACTTAAACATTAATAAGAAAATTAAAGCTATAATGTGCACAGATTGTTTGGGATGTACTGAGGCACGTGTGCTGGCCAGAATTATGAGGCCCAATTATGCTTCACACTGCTCCTGATCTGCCAAGTCTGACCTTACAGTAAACACAACCAGGTGCTGGGCTCAGGATTCCAAAGTTCACTCTTTCATTTGATTTAGTTTTTGGTGGGAGATAAGATCTCTCCTTGTAGCTCTGACTGACTGGGAACTCGCTGCATAGACCAGGCTGGTCTGAATCTCATTAAGGTGCTTGTCTCTTCCTCCCGAATGCTGGGGTTGCAGCCAGCTTCCCGACCTTCCCCCAGAAAATTTTGTACCTGGCAATTAGTCCTGAGCTGCTGAAGCCCAAAGCTGCACCAAGCACAAGCCCTCTTTGGGAAATGCAGCCCCTGAGCCAGAAGTGGCTTTGCTGTTTCCCTCAGATACAGCGAGTTATGTGTCGAGGGCTCAGGCCTAAAGATGTCATTCTTGTGTTTTCCATGTGTGCTCTGCAGAGAGATGGGCAGACAGACAGAACTACATCATCCCCCACAGCAGCCACCCCTCTGAGAAGGCATGTGCGCCCAGGAGACAGATTTCCAAATAAACCTCTTGGTCCCTGATAGAAAGGGCCCTCTTGATTGGATAAGGCTGAGAATGTTCTTGGTCATGTGCTGCTTGGAGCTTGCTACAAGACTTCCTCACCTTCATCCTAGCTCTCTGCGCAGGAGACAGTGGCGCCCCCTGGTGACCAGCCAGAGTCGCAGGCCCCTTGGTTGGTTATCCAGGCTTGATGACATGGTTACTCAAATGAAGCAAGAAAATGGTTATGGGTGTTGCATATCTGTTTAACTGTTATTCCTGTGCGTTTTGCTTTAAAAAAGAAAAATGCATCCAGTACCACAAACCTGTAATCACTATTATTATTATTATTATTATTATTATTATTATTATTATTATTATTGAATACAAAGCTATTTTAAGTAATTAACAATAGTTCAAAGAAAATGTTAAGTACATAATGCACAAGATACAGCAAATATTATGATGGCTGATTGACCTGGTGTTTCATATCTGAGGTCCCAGCACATGGAAGGTAGAAGGACTGCAAGTCTTAAAAAAGAAAAGAAAAGAAATGAAAGAAAGAAAAGTTTCACAGAGTCAAAAGGGAATGAATTCATGTTCTCTTTGATTTTATGTGTGGACTTGACATGTGTTTTTAAATGAGATTAACATTTAAATCATTGAAGTAGTATAACGCAGATTGCCCTGCATAATGTGACTGAGCCCCATCCCATCAACTGAAGCCCTGAAAAGAACAGCCAGCCTCCTTAAGCAAGAGGAAATGCTCCTGCAGACGCTGTCTGACTTTACTTGTGCCTCTGTGGCTCCTGCAGATCTTGGACTTACCCCAATCACATAAGCCAGTTTCTTTATGATCTGTTTTCATAAACATACATCCTATTAGTTCTGTTTTTCTGGAAAATCCTAGTATAGAAAATGACTTCTATGAGTTTGAGGCCAGCCTGGTCTACAGAGTGAGTTCCAGGACAACCAAGGCTAGTTTAGTTTGAGAAAACCTGTCTCAAACTAAAAAAGAAAGTAACTTCAAAAATTCCTACCTCTTTCATGGCTCAGAGGTTCAGAGCACCGGCTCCTCTACCAGAGGTCCTGAGTTCAATTCCCAACTACCTACCACATGGTGGCTCATAGCCATCTATAATGAGATCTGGTGCCCTCTTCTGGCCTGCAGGCATACATGCACACAGAACATTGTATACATAATAAATAAATCTTTTTTTTTTTTTTAAGTCCTGACTCTTTCTCTTTTTCACAGATTCAGTGTCTGGTCTATTTTATGCATATTTTATATATTTATGAAGGTACAAAATTAACTAAAGCTCCACAGCTAATGTTCTAAATGACTGTTCTAACTATATAGTAGTTCATTGAATTAGATAGACTTTGGGTCTGGTTAATTTTGAGTGTGATATTTTTATTTATTTGCAAGTCTTTTTATAATAAGCTTTATAAAAAGAAAAACAAGTCCTTCTTTTGACATTGAGTGAAACTGAGAGGATGGGAGGGCTTGAGTCTAAAACTCAGTGAAATGAAATGCTGAGGGGTGCTCCTGTCTCTTCTTCACTGTGCACACTTCCCCTGACTTCACAGTTTCCTCCTTTCCCTCATATCTGATCCTTTGATTGACAAGATCTAAAGTACAACAATTCCTCACTCTTTTTGGACCAGCGTACTAGAATGTAGCTGGAGCTCTGGACTCAAATCGGGATAACTGTAACATTTACTGGCTTAGGCCTTTGAGAGCTTGCAACAAAATCTCCATCCTCCCTCGAATTCTGCTGCACATGTATGAAAAGACAGTTCACTAGACGATGTCTGTGGTCTTCCCTAGAGGTGATGGCTGGCCCCTCCCCAAACCTCTCTCTATCCTTTTCTTTGCCCCTAAAGATTTAACTTACTTGGTATATTTTGAAAGATTCTTTGGTCTTGCTTTGACTTTGGAACTGGAGAGATCCTCCATGTCACAATTTGAGCCTAATCCATATTCCCTGGACCTACCCCAGGGACGCATACCATGACTGAGCAGGTACGACTGCATGACTCTGCACCTAGAATGAAAAAAAAAATGTAGTTAAAAGACCTAAAGCCACTATCTGCCATTTAACCACCACTATTGTAGAGCATGGCATTTGGGGTACACTGCTTTCTTCCTACTCTACTTTTCCAACTTGTTCAGAACAGGGTAGGGAAATGGAGCAATGCTGTTTGCTAGAATCTTTTGCAGAGCCCGACAATTCCTTCCAGCCCTTTCTAGCACCTATATTAAATAAGACAAAGAAAACATCTAATGAGCAAGTTCGCAACTTGGCCCATCACAGGATGCAAGCATCTTCAAAAACACTATAAGAGTTTTGGGAAAGAGCAATGCAATGTAGTAAACCCTATGCAATTAAACTTTTTCAGGGGAAAGTTTTTTTTTTTCAGGACACTCTAATAACATATGTATCTCTCAAACAATCAACTGCTGTTTTTTTTTTAAGTTAAAAATGGGACTTAGAGTATTTAACTGTCTAGATTCATCTAATACCAGGTTCATCAAAAACCAACTGTTTTTGGTTTTCATCTACAAGAAAATAGGTTGGAAATACTTGATTAACACTATAACCTGTTGTGTGTCAGGCATGGCTTTATTCCTATATATCTAGGGATTTTGCCTCTAGAATATAAAAAGAAGATCCTTCTATTACCAAGAGTGTAGGAAGAGTAAAATTAAATCAAAGGTAGAGTTTGGGCTGATGAGGGGAATTCCCATCTGATACCAATTGACTATTCCAAACTCAGGAAGCTCTCAAGAATGCATGGCAACAAAGTAGACCAAACATAGCTTTGTGTAGTGGAGCATAGGCAGTAATTCCCCAAAATTGCCAGCAGGGGTCGACATTCACCAACCTTCAGCTCCTAGGTAGGACAAGGTGATTAGTGATGGACCAGTGCAGACCGGGGCTTCTTATGCAATGCCACACGATACTTACTGATAGCTCTTAAATAGCAAGGAAGAAGGGCAGCTGCAGCTCAGTTGGTCTAAAATGGAAGCTTACATGACATTCCTTTCAGGAATGAAGTCTCTAACAATGATTAGGCAAGATGATGGTACAATATACTTGAGAAGGAACAATGGCTGGAGAGACAGATCAAGCTTACTGGGATTTCACTTAAAACATGAAGGAGATGGGGCTGGAGAGATGGCCTAGAGGTTAAGAGCACAGGTTGTTCTTCCAAAGGTCCTGAGTTCCCTTCTCAGCTCATAGCAATCTATAATGAGATCTGGTGCCCTCTTCTGGCCCATAGGCATACATGCAGACAGGATGCTGTATAAATAGTAAATAAATAAAGATTTGTTTAAAAAAAAAAAAAAAACATGAAGGAGATCTTCATTGAGATGGAGAATGGGGGGGGGGGGGAATGGACAGATTCCTCAGGATTTCAGAGCCCAGTGGCTCATAACCTTCAGTAGTAACTCCAAGGACACTGGACATTCATGAGGTTCACCTACATATATGCAGGTGAAACACTCATACACATAAGTCAATAATCCTGAGTAAATTTAGGGGGAAGAGGATTGAGGGAGAAAACAGGCAGATGAAAGAATATCACCATGAGAGGAGTGAGGGATAGGGGGATCAGAATCCCAGAGGGGAGTCTTTGAAGAATCTCCCTGAGGATTCTCTAGACCAATCACCAGAACAAATGAGAAATCTAACTTTTCCATGTTTGGAAGGCTGGCAGGAAGTGATCTATTCAGCACAGCATATGTGACAAAGTGTATGGGAGTCATAGCACAGATGCTTCTTAAGTATGTTCCAAAGAGAGCTGCAGGGACTGGCCTGACTCAGGCTGTGGGATCTGGCCTAAAAGTTCAGGCCTGTGTTCTAGTGAGTCATGAATTTGTTTTTAAACAATTATTAGGTATAGATATAATTTTATCATTTATATACAAGATTAAAGAAAATTTGCATGGGCTGGAGAGATTGCTCAGCAGTTAAGAGCACTGGCTGCTCTTACAAAGGACCCAGGTTCAAATCCCAGCACCCACTTGTAGGTCAGAGCTGTCTAATTGTCCAGTATGGTGGTGCATGCCTTTAATCCCAGCACTCCCGAGGAAGGGGCAGTTGGATCTCTGTGAGTTCAAGGATAGCCTGTTTTACAAAGTGAGTGGAGAACAGCCAAGGATACACAGAGAAACCCTGTCTTGAAAAACAAAACAAAATATAAAGAAAATTTTCATACTAAAGAGATAGATGTGCTTGTTTATTTTTACATAAAGAACTGATTTTATTAACTATCTGATGATTCAGGACAGAGCATCTTCAGTGCTTTTCAGAGTAGGTTGATGTGCTGATTCTGTAAATCAGCACTGAGAACACCATTCCACATAGATATGTGGAACAATTGACTGAAGTGTATTTGGGGCCATTTCAGAAAGTGTTGGAAATCCTGTCCTGCCCCCAAACAAAAATTCACTGAGAAATCTTCTAGAAAACTCAGGTTAGCAACTCAAAACAATAACAATAGCCTGCCAAGGGAAAAAATAGTGTTCTCCAACAATCTCCAACAAACCACGCTTATGGGTAGACTACATGCCCAACAATATATGGTCAATACAAAACGAACTCAACAGTATTTTTGTAGATATGCTGTTGTTTGTTTATTTGTTTCTTTGAGACAGGTTTTCCTGTATAGCCTTGGCTGTCCTGGAACAAACTCTATAGACTAGGCTGGCCTTGAACTCACAGAGAATCGCCTGCTTCTGTCTCAAAATTGCTGGGACTAAAGGCGTGATGATTAAGGGCCACTACCACTCAGCTTGTTTGTGTATTTTTTTTATCTTATTGGTCTTTCGTTTGCATATTACAGTTTCCAGTTTTGATATTTTACGAGTTTATGGTGTGTGGGGGGGAGTCCCCACCCCCTACTCCTCACCACTAGGAGCTTGACACCCCTAACCAACAGGAAGTAGTCTAACAATAATATCACCCTCTTTCTGACCCCTGACTTTATTCAGGGATCTCTTTCCTTTCCTCTCTATCCTTTTTTCTCTCTTATCTAGTGTTAGGGTGTTGAAAGGGTGGAAGACAAGAAGTGAAGAAGGGTGGAAGAAAAAAGAACCCACAAAGTAGCAAACACTGGCATCAGTCTTTATCCTCCCATCTTTAACCTCACATTCTTATGTGGTCAGCTAATTGAAAATGGCACAAGTTTTAGGTGAGAAATGTACTGTTGTTAGCCAGGGACACACTCTTTCAAAGCTTCTCCACTTTGCTTAAGTGGTGCCAGTTTCCCAAACTATGGTAATCAGCATTCCAGGCTTGTTTTCCTAGATTCCTGTCATCATCCTCTGCAGAGCCCCTGATGTTGGCTGGCCCTGAAGAGGTTTATCAATCACTTGGCATTCCTTAACAAAATATTAACTGATCTTTTATCATTCCTAGCAAGGACCAATTTCAAACCCAAAGAGAAACTTTCCAGTCCTCCTGCCTGCAACCATAGCAGCTTGTAACCCAATGGCAGGTCTGTGTTTTACTGAAAGCCCACTGGAGGGTGTCCCCAATAAAGCCCTTCAGTGTCTTAAATTGCTCTTTCCTGGTCTGTGGCTATTTTCGTTTCTTGACTGTGCCAATTTTCATTCATCTTGTGTTCAAAACCTTGAAGGGGCATAAATGAGCTCCCCTTCCAAGGATCTCAGCCTCTCCTAGCTGAACTAAACTGCCAATTTTGCCTTCATGGATGGGTGCAGCTCACTTCTCTGTGCTAACTTTTGCCTCCTAATATATTTGGCTCCAAATTCTAGAGGCCAGCTCCTCCACCTGCTCTAACCATCATTCTCTCCTCACCTACTTGAAAAGTGTTCAGTCTCACTTCTAGACCCTTTTGGACTGCCCAGCATGTGGGCATCTCCCTTCTATGCCCTTTGGGCCCTCCCATATGGATGATTATACTTACCAGACAGTTGCTCCTGTTCTTCCATTGGAATCTTCACTGTAGCCAGACACACTAAATCTACTTAGAAGAGAAAGTGGGAAAAACCCTCGAACTCATTGGCTCAGGTGACAACTTCCTGAACAGAACACCAACAGCTCAGGACCTGAGATCAACAATCAATAAATGGGACCTCATGAAACTGAAAAGCTTCTGTAAGGCAAAAGACACTGTCATTCGAACAAAACAGCAGCCTACAGATTGGGAAAAAAATCTTCACCAACCCCACATCTGACAGAGGGCTAATATCCAAAATTTACAAAGAACTCAAGAAATTAAATGCCAAGAAACCAAATAATCCAATCAAAAAATGGGGAACAGAGCTAAACAGAGAATTCACAAAGGAGGAATCCATAATGGCTGAGAGACACTTGAAGAAATGCTCAGCATCCTTAATCATCAGAGAATTGCAACTCAAGACAACTCTGAGATTCCATCTCACCCCTGTCAGAATGGGTAAGATCAAAACCTCAAATGACAGCACATGCTGGCGAGGGTGTGGAGAAAGGGGAACCCTACTCCACTGCTGGTGGTAGTGCAGGCTTGTGCAACCACTATGGAGGTCAGTCTGGCAATATCTTAGAAAACTTGGAATAGCTTTGCCTTGGGACCCAGCCATACCACTTCTGGGTATACACCTAAATGCCTCTTCACGGAATCATAAGGAAGTTTCCTCATCTATGTTTATAGCAGCCTTATTTATAATAGCTAGAAACTGGAAACAACCCAGATGTCCCTCAACCAAAGAATGGATTAAAAAACTGTGGTACATTTATACAATGGAATATTATTCAACTGTCAGGAACAATGAAATTATGCAATTTGCAGCCAAATGGATGGAACTAGAGAAGCTCATCCTGAGTGAGCTAACCCAGACTCAGAAGGACGCATATGGCATCTATTCACTTATAGTAGGATTTTAGCTATATAATAGAAGGTATCAATACTACAACCAACACACCAAAGGGAACTTGGACATAGACTTTTTTGTTGTTGTTGTTTTCTCTCCCTGTCAGTGAGACACTTTTCCCTGGTGGTGCTGCCTTGTATGTCCCCAGTGTATGAGGAGGCTCTTGGCCCTCATATGTCTTCTGAACTGGGGCAGGGGACTGTTATGTAGAGACACTCCACTCCAGAGGACTGGGATGGAAGGGTTAGGGGGTAGAGGGTGGGAAGGCGGGACTGGGAAGGGTGGAAGAGGACACTATGATGGAGATGTAACCTGAAGCAATAAATAAATTAATTAAAAAAAAACAATGAATGTTTATTTTTTGCAGAACTCCAACATGCAGGGATCACCATTTAGGCAAAATGGCAACCCTGAGATGAGCTTACAGGCTCCTTTTAAAGACTTTCAGGGGAATTCCAGGGTGGGTTAGGTAATCTTCAACATGATAGGAGCATTCAAACTGAAAAAGCAAGGGCAACCTTTGGAAAAAGGGCAGGCTCCTTTCGACTAGTTAGTCAACAATAAGGAGTTGTTGATCATAAGATAGGAGGGGTATTCAAACCAGAAGTTAAGTAACTCTAAACAATCTTATCTTTCTCAACCCAGATGGCTAAGCCATCTCTGATTGGCTGCCCATTTTCTGCTGTTTTTCCAGTAACTGCTGAGCCCATTTCTGAGAAATGGCTATCTTAGGCCTGTTCTAATTTAACAAGAAACTGAAGCCTGTTATGGATTCATCCTGGCCATAGGTTAAGCCTCTTTGAAGCCTCAGAGTCCTTCAGAGTCTCATCTGCGGGTTCCTCTTGGGCCTTTCAAAGTACCTTTGTCTTCTCCAAGACCAACCAAACTCAGCTTCACTAAGGGGCCCTCCTAGGTGCCCATATTGGAGCTGTAAGTACCATTACTCTGAGCAGGAGGGAGGATACAGCCTGAACAACTCCACCGTGGACCAACACCAGCTGTGGTTATCTTCACCATTTGGAACCCCTGGGATTAAAAAGTAGGTCCAAGGGACTGTGGGACAAGTCTACACCTATGTGGCAGGGGCTAGCCTGTCTAGCAGAGCATGAGTGACAATTTTTAGATCTCTTAAAGAAGTACCTTCCACCCTACTAGATGATACAGTGGAGGCTATTCAAAAGTCTGAAATCATCCTATAGTCCAGGCTTCATGAGACCTCCCTTAACCCAACCTTTTGGAAGACTATTCTAAATGAAAGCCTGAGTCTCCTCCACATTTATGGCAGTAACATATGTGGATCCTTTAATGCAACTTCATACTCCTCAGATGAAATGAGCCAATTCAAGCCAAATTAAAGTAGAAAGGCATGTTTATTGTGAGCAGCTCTTGGACGGGTTCACCAATCTCACAGGAGGGAGTCAGTGAAGTCACCATGAAGACAGAAAAGCAGGGAGCAGGGAGAGAGAAAGCAAGAAGAGAGAGGACAGAGGAAGAGAGAAGACCAAAATCTCTGGATTATATAGTGAAGGGCTCCTCGGCCGGAAAGTTCAGGTAGGGACTGAGGGATGCAGTGAGAACCTGGAGGCCAGGTCTGATTTGTTATGGTTAAATAGCCACCTCAACCTTTGGTCCAGTATCTGAATCACAACAGTTCCTTTGTGCTCTCTTGTTACAATCCCTGGTGGCACCTATTCTTCTCACTCACGTAACCCTAAATTCTATGTTTTGTAGCCCCAAAATAATTACCTCCCCCTCATCATCTCCAGTGCCTCCTTACTCTCTGGAGACACCAGGTTACTGCCTCTTCAATATCCATTCTCAGTCCTGCCCCCATCAGCACCACTAAACATATCAACTTCAGGAAACTTACTAGTCCAGGAAGGGACCCTCTTCTGGTGCCAGGGCAAGCTTTTCCAGTGTATAGACTGTTACGCCTGAATGTCAAGACCCTTAAGAAGACTCCAGGAGCCAATTCTGATGCAAGCACAAGAGCACTTCACTGAAAGCTCGAGCTCCGTCTCTCCTGTCACTCCAACACAGTGGAGGACAAAGGGAGCCACAGACAGCAGAATCAAGGGGTTTTTATACAGTGAAACAAGCAAGTTATGCTGTGTAACATCATGATTGGAGGAACACAGGGGAATGTGGTGAGGTCAAAGCAGCTAAATTTGCTTATCTGCAGAAACATCTGAAACAGTTAGGGAAGTTCTAGAACAGTTAGGGAAGTGAGGCAATAGTTTCTCAGAACTATTTTGGCTGTTGCTGGGGGACAGGGGCCTAGATTGAGGTCATGGGATTTTCTGAGAACTCAGGTTCAGGGCCCAGTCAACCTGATCCCCAAGATGGAGCCCAGTCACAAAATGGAGTCACTCCTGTCAAGGGTGTTCTTTCAAGATAAATCCCAGTCTTATGGTCCCAGTTCCTGTTTCCCCACTGTTACTTCCCCAACTCATCCTATACATGAAAGGAGAATTTTATACTCTCCTCCAAATTTCACACAGAGGTCATGGAATTAGTCTGGTAGCCTCAGTGGCTGCTGCAGGTTTGGGTGCAGGAGGCTTGGGCCCATTTCAGCAGGTACCCACCCACTTAGCAGATACCATCCAGGAATCAACCCTGGCTCTACAATTACTCCAAAACCAGAGCACTTCTCTAGGGTCAGTGGTCCTACAAAATCAAAGGGCCCTTGATTGGCCAACTGCTGAAGGGGGAGGTACCCAGCTTTGTCCTCAAAGAAGAATGAAGCTATTATGCAAACCAGTCTGGCTAGGAGGAAGATGGGATTAAGAACTTCCATGAGCTGGAAGAGACTGTATGGCCACCAGGGGCCAATTCATTTATGTAGCTCTTATTTTGGTCTTCATTGAGCCCCTGGTTCCCTTGGCCCACTAATGTCCATATCTCTTGTAATAATGGTTGTTCCCTGTATTCTCAGATTCTTTCAGGAAAGAATTAGCAAAATTACCTAATATCAGTAAACCAGATGTTACTGACAGAATTTCCCCAGGCCTCCTACTGTCACCTACCAGCCTGAGCCTTTGCTTTGGAGCAGCATTTCAATGGGCTTCAAAGCAGCCTGTGCTTCCCTAGCCTCAGATAGCCCCCAAGGAACCGAGGCAATGAATGAAAAGCAAGATATTTCTGGTGATTGCATTACCCCCTACCTTCCCAGCCTCTTATCCAACATTCCAGCCTTCCTGGGCCTTGATAATTTTGCCCCAGTTCATTAGGATGTAGTTACAGAAGAGACTACATCACCACTTTATCATCAACAAAAGGTTGGAATGTCTGGTCCCCCAAGAAAGTTCTTTTCCCAAGGTCAGACATTTAGACAAAAGGTCCCACTCTTTCAAAGCCTTGAAACAGGAGGAAGTCCCTGAAAGTCTGTGTTTTATCCGTGCTACAAGAAATATTTGCAGTAGTCGTGACTTTTTTTTTCCACTGACAAAATAACCAAGTTTAAAATCTTATTTATTTAGTATTTTTGTTTTTCTCTACTAGAACCTCATTGTGGAAAAATTATAACCAAGTTTTGGGGTTTTTTTTTGGGGGGGGTTGTTTTTGCTTTTGGTTTTTTGTTTTTTGTTTTTGATTCAGGGTTTCTCTGTGTAGTCCTAGCTGTGCTGGAACTCACTCTGTAGACCAGGCTGGCCTCTAATTCAGCCTCCAGAGTCCTGGGATTAAAGCATTCACTCCCATGACCAGCCAGGAACAATCTTTATAATACAGTTTTCCCTACTATTAAACAGTAGATTTCCAACAGGGGAAGGCTTTCACAAAACTGGGAAGACATACAAACCGAGCACTAAGACATTTTTATATTTGTTACAATCAGACTAGAGTTTGGAGGGTACCTAATGAAGTCTAAATTTAGAGACTGGTAGTTACAGGATAGGAATTGGTTGATTAAGGTAGAGAAACCTGCCAGCATGGAACTATGCCCAGCTCCAACAGATGAAGTGGAAGGGGTTACATTGTCACCTCTTACTGATCATTTACATGCTAAGAATTTTTTCAATTAGGCTGTTTTTCTCCATGCTTCCAGCTTTCAGCTGTTGACTTTCATGTGTTAATCTGAAATCTCCTCCTCTATCCTGTCTCCATTCTCCTTATTCAAATCCTAGTGTTGGAGGCCCACGCTTAAAATCTAATAGTTGGTCCTATGTAGGGGTGAAAAGATTTGAGAAAAAAATGGGATATAGACATAATATAGGAATGATAAAGAAAAAAGGACAGATTATTGAATATGCTCTTATACCTTTGTATATTGATACAAAATTAAGATTATATTTGGCCACATTGGTATTGATCTTTGTATATTGATACAAAATTAAGGTTAACTCTTTTTTAAGGTATTGTACCTAGGTAATGCTTAAAAATGAAATGTGAAGTTTTGGCCTTTTGTTAGCAACTGTCATAAACTGTGTAGGAATAATTAAGAAATGCAAACTAATAGTCATTCAAGCATGTCATTTTGTTAGATACTAAGGCAGTCTATCACAATTATTTTCAAAGTTAATCAGAAATCAAGTTGCTAAGAGACAAGCAACATTTGCTTATCCAAATATAAGGAGATAGATAGGTGGTCTTCAAAAACCTCAAGAGACCTGCAGAATATGGCATTCAGAGATGTTTTCTTAAGATTTTTTTTTGATATTGAGACATGTCAGCTCCTGACAGCACACCCTATTCTACTCCAAGTAGAAGATGAGCATTGAAGAATCTCCAATTGGAGATGGTTGAATTAGTGGCAAGCCTGTCACTTGGCAAAAAAAAATCCCTTGCTTCAACTGTAGACAGAATGCTGTCCAAAAAGGACAAAATTTGGAAGCAAGTAAGTCGACGGCCTAGTTCTGCCAAGACAGGGTAGGCAAGTCCTTCGTAATTCTTGCTTTACAATCAGTGTCTAGCAGAGAAACGGGGCCAAATGGCTGAAGATTGATGCTGTAATGTCTGGAGAGAAATTGGGAACTGTTCAGGTAGCCACTGGTATGTCATCTCTTAGTTTTGGAAGCTGCTGGTCCTGCACTTCCTAAATAATCAGATATATTTATCACTCTCAGGTCTCTGATGTGGTTAAAGACTAGGTAGCTAGAGTCTCATAGTTAAATTTTGAGTTGTTTAGGAGTTAAGAGGGTGTTCTGGATCTAAGAAGAGGTTGTTAAAATTGTGATGCAAGTTAGGATGGAAGCTGAGTTAGATATAGAACTTTAAACTCGTGGAGATGGTTAGATAATAGAATGTTAAAGTCAGGTGCCAAATATGTATGGACTGGACATTGGGAATGTATGCTAAGCTTTATAATTCTCATAACTGTGGCCTAATTATTTCTGTTGTTTTGTACTGTATTTGTTGTTATAAGAGAAAGAGCCCTTTGTTGAACTGAAAGGGGGAGCTGTTGGGAGGGAGAAGCTATACCTTAAACTTAAAAAAAAAAACCCTCCAAATAAAATCCACTAAACCAAAAAAGAAAAATCTAATTGTTGGGCTTTAAATGTCGTACTTTATAAGGACATAAAACAAAATTCTTGTTTGCAGAGCCAGTTTTTGTACATGCAAAGCCTTGTTTTAAATTAAAAGTTAGATATTAGTTTTATATAAGTGTGTTTAATTCTTATTTTTAAGATTTATTTATTAATTATCTATACAGTATTTGACCTGCATGTATGCCTACAGACCAGAAGAGGGCACTAGATCTCATTATAGATGGTTATGAGCCACCATGTGGTTGCTGGGGATTGAACTCAGGACCTCTAGAAGAGCAGCTAGTGCTCATAACCTCTAAGCCATCTCTCCAGCCCTGTATTTAATTCTTACCTAATGAATTTTAATAATATTTAATTGTAGTAAAACAAATCATACTCATAGTACCTTTACCTATTATAGACTGTATGGTGGTATACTTTTTAGCCTTTTACTTATGTTTCTTTAATTAAAAAAATCAATCCTTTATGAAAAAAAAAACCTTGTATAAAGGAGGTAAAGGTAGAAAGGGATACATAAGAGCAGAGGGTTAGACACGTTAGGCTCTTTAGGACTTGGTTTTGGTTTTGACACAGTGATTAAATTTTTTTTAATAATTTATTTTTTATTTCTTCAACTTACATCTCAATCACAATCCCCTCCCTACTCCCCCCTCCTGTCCCACCCTTCCACCCTCCTCCCCCTCAACCCCCTATCCTCTTCCCTTTTTTTTTTTTTTTTTAGTTCAAGGTATTTCTTTTTCCCCCCAACAGCTCTCCCTTTCAGTCCAACAAATGGTTCTTTTTCTTATAACTATAAATACAATACAAAACAACAGAAATAAATAGGCCACAATTATGTGAGTTATATGGCTTAGCATAAATTCCCAATGCCAGTCCATATGTATTTGGCACCTGACTTTAACATTCTACTATCTAACCATCTCCATGAGTTTAAAGTTCTATAGCTAACTCAGCTTGCATACTAACTTGCCTCACAATTTTAAAAATATCTTCTTAGATCCAGAACACCCTCTTAATTCCTAAACAACTCAAAATTTAACTATGAGACTCTAGCTCTCTATTCTTCAACCACCTCAGAGACCTGAGAGGGATAAATATATCTGATTATATAGGAAGTTCAGGGCCTGCAGCTTCCAAAACTAAGAAATGACATACCAGTGGCTGCCTGGACAATTCCCATTTTCTCTCCATACAGTACAGCATCAATCTTCAGCCGTTTGGCCCCGTTTCTCTGACAGACATTGATTGTAGAGCAGGAATTATGAAGGACTTACCTACCCTGTCTTTGCAGAGCTAGGCTGTCGACTTACCTGCTTCCAAGTTTTGTCCTTTTTGGACAGAAGTCTGTCTACAGTTGAAGCAAGGGGTTTTTCTTGTCAAGAGAAAGGCTTACCACCAATTCAATCATCTCCCACTGGAGATTCTTCGATGCTCATCTTCTACTTGGAGTAGAATAGGGGGTGCTGTCAGGAGCTGACATGTCTCGATATCAAAAAATCTTAAGATAAGAAAACATCTTTGAATGCCATATTCTGCAGATCTCTTGAGGTTTTTGAAGATGCCCTATCTATCTCTTATATTTAGATAAGCAAATATTGCTTGTCTCTTAGCAACTTGATTTCTGAGTAGCTTAGAAAATAACTGTGATAGACTGTCATAGTAACTAACAAAATGACACGTTTGCATGACTATTAGTTTCCATTTCTTAATTATCCTAAACAGTTTATGTCGGTTGGTAGCAAGAGGTCAAAACTTTACATTTCATTTTTAAGTATTACTAGGAACAATACCTTTAAGAAGTGTTACCCTTAATTTTGTATCAATATACAAAGATCAATACCAATGTGGCCAAATATAATCTTAATTTTGTATCAATATACAAAGACCAATACCGATGTAGCCCAATACAAACTTAATTTTCCATCAATATGCAAGGGTCAATACCACTGTGACCAAATATAATCTTAATTTTGTATCAATATACAAAGATCAATACTGATGTAGCCCAATACAATCTTAATTTTGCATTAATATACAATGATCAGTACCAATTTAGCCAAATATAATATTAATTTTGTATCAATATACAAAGGTATAAGGCAATATTCAATAATCTGTCCTTTTTTCTTGATCTTTCCTATACTATGTCTATGTCCCATTTTTCTTAAGTCTGTTCACTCCTACATAGGAGAGAAAGAAGGATACAGAAAAGAAAAAGAGAGAAGTCCCTGGGTCTAACCTCCAAAACACATTTAACAAGACCATTTAACAGCTTGTAGTCTTTTCCCCTAAATAACAAAATTTTCTATTATCCATCAAATAACCAAAGGGGGGGGAACACCCTCCCCACCTTCTGGGAATGGGACGTTGTTCTCTTAAAATGACTTCCTGTGATTAAATTTTAAATTAATTTGTATGCTTTAGTATCTTTTAAAAGTTTTGATAATTTAAAAACTCTATCAACCTTTTATAAGATAGTAATTTTTTCTTTTATGTTGTTTTAGTGTTTTTTGTTGTTGTTATTGTTGTTGCTGTTTTTCAAGATAAGGTTTCTCTGTAGCCCTGGCTGTACTGGACTCACTTTGTAGATCAGGCTGACCTTGAATTCACAGAGATCCATCTGCCTCTGTCTCCCAGGTGCTGGGATTAAAAGTATGCACTACCATGCCAGAAGCATTTTTTCTTAGATCTTTCTAAACTTTAATTAAAGTTGATTGTCCATTTATCACTTCTAGACAATAGTTTAGGACATTAAGTTTAGGGGAGGAAATATCAAAAGTTTTCCAGTTTTTAAAATGCTTGTAAGTAAAGTTAACATAATTATCAGACACAAAGCCAGCTAGAATACCAAACATCAGGTTTTTTTTTTTCACAACATCCCTTCCTTTCATGAGTTTCTATGAGGAAAAACAAGAGTTAACTCTATTCTAGAATTACCCTGCAGAAGAGTGGCAAGAAACAAAGGTCAAGTGTCATCAGCAAATGATCTGAAAACAAACAAAAATCTACAAATACTCTGAAACAAATAAAAAGACAACCAATAACTATCAAAATAGAGCAATAGGTCATCAAGCAATCCAATTGTCAGGAAGAGCTCACCAGCAACTACCCAAGAATGGTTGAGCACAAAGCATCTTGTTGATACTTGGTGTCAATACCCTTTGGTAAAAATGAATTGTCTTTCAAACACCACACTGAATACCAAAATTGTTAACATGAAATAGTTCTCACTCTCAAAGGAATAAAAAATAATTAATTCTGAGCCAACTATGAATGCCCATGACCTGGGAGACAGATTCAGGTTATCCTGTACAATATATTCCACAAGGGAACTTCATATTTGCACATGAGATTTTATCGCAGAACAAAGAAAGCCATAAATTAAGGTAATTATCAAATGCAGTTGTAGAGACCACAGATAGTATCATAATATCAAAGCTGGGAACTTTGTAATATATTTCAGATACTATATGAAGCTATTTTTAATTTTTGAATTGATGGAAGATAGCTCTCTATGATGAATAATTTGAAAGGTAGTCAGAAGGAAGTTAAATCAGACAGGGGTGGGCAATGAATTACTATTAAGGTTATTAAAAATAGTTAACAAAATTTGGCTCTGGATCCAGAACATTCTAACTCTTCTCAATCTGAAAGAACAAATCAACCACTCAGCCTTGTGGAATCTTTACAACAGGTGTGCCTTTTCTTCTGTGAACTTCAACTTAGCACACTAACACCATTGCCAGATCATAAGTTCCTTGAGGACAGGACTTTTGTTTTCCATTCCTCTAAATATTATGCATAACATTTTATACAATGGACATTTATTAGATTGGCACAGGCCATAACAAATTCTGGTTGTGGGATTGTATGCCTCTCCACACTAAGGGACTGCTATTCTGAAACATGGCCTGTGTGTTTCAGTGGCAATATTTACTTGATTGCAGAAATGTGTATTTAGCTCGATGTTATGACACAGGACCCAGATGCAGGGACAAGGATTGAGTTCAATAAATTTCAGGGGAGGAAAATGAAATAGATGTGCCCAGATACTCTCATGGCTTGACTCTCCCACTGGATCCCCACAGCTGCCCAAAAACTTCATACTAGCTGCCCTTCTGTGTGCTCTCCCAGTTCTTTCCTTCTTCCTTTGTATATCTAGTTATTTTTGTTCTTATCATCTGGGCCCCTTTACTTTTTTCTCTCTTTCCCTCCCCTCTTATCCTTTTTCACACCCCTGTACCCAATGAACAGAAGCAGTGTCCACATTCCTAAGACCACAGTTCTTGCTAAAATTGTTCCAGAGGTCAGCTCAATGTAAACACAAAGGCAGTTACCCATTGTAAAGAACTCTGCATTAGTAAGAATGCCTACAGAAGATCTTTTATTTCCTGTATCTCTGTCTCATTTTATGTGTATATTTGTTAAATTGCTTGCCCCTTAGATGCTGATTTCCATTGTCCTTTGCCCAAAGCCTCACAAAATAAGGTTAACCCCACCTTGTTCCATGGGTGCCATCTCTGCCATTTATAAGCCTATCCAATGAAAAAGGCTTAAGTCTCTATATCTGTGGAGAGTAATCATTACTCCAATAGGACTCAGGAACATATTAGGGTCAGTATGTACAAAATTATTGGTGACAATGCAGTAGTGTCCCATCAACCACATAGTAGCGAACAGAACCCTGAGCTAGGCTTATATCCAGGGAACACATCATCTTTCTATTTCACTGGTCACATCTTCTGATCATTTGCTGTAGCCAAGTGGCCGAACTGTATTCTGTGCTGGTTTATAGCAGTCAGAAAGCAATCAAACACAGACCCTGTTGTCCTGGGTTTCGATTGACCTGGTAATAGCTGTGTCCGATGCTATACTGCATTGCCACTAACTTAATGGCTTTATTTGCCTTTCGTAGCCCAGACACCCGAATCTAAAAAATAAATTACACATTACTTAAAAGGAGTCTTGGGGCTGGAGAGATGACTCTGAGGTAAAAGTGTATGGCCCATCCCTGGAACATGACAGAATAGGAATTCAGATCCCATAAGTTCACACAAATGCTGAATGGATATGGCAGTCCATCTATTGCTATTCCAGTCTCACAAAGAGGGCATGAAGGATCCTGTAACATAAAATTTTTCTTTAAAGCACTTGCATTTACTAGTACTTAACAAACACCTATCAAATACCTATATCCCATAACCTAATACCTAAAACTTAATAATTATCTAGGGACACCCTAATACCTAAGAACACCCTAATACCTAAGAACACCCTAATACCTATATAAGAACACCTAACTAACACTATTTTAACTTTCTTAAAAGGATACTAATATTCTTAGCATAGGTCTGTGTAGGGTAATTTGGTTTTAGCAATGCGGATACTGCAGTCCCAGCAGGCAGTCCCTTTAAAGCTTAGTGTCCATTGGGCCTAACTTTGCCAGTTCATATGGCCAGTTTACCTCAACAGCCAGATTGTGACCAGCTTATAAAGTTCAGTCTGTTCCAGCTGCTAGCTTGAGGTCGGCCTTTTCCATAGGCTTCACGGACTAAAGCGTCTCCAAGTGGCTTCCGACCTTCGCCCTCCTTTGCTGCCAGCCTTGATAGGCTAAATTATGGCAAGGAGACTTTCTTGGACTAACTTGCAGTGAAAAGGCTTTCTCTCTTGGACTCTGCCTTTCAGTTTATGACCATTGCAGCTTAATGGCTTGAGTATGTCACACCTCACTATGCACTTCTCCAGAGTGCCTTCTCAGCTCATGAGGGCAAGAGGAAGAGAGTGTCACATGAAGCTCTCTGGCTTACATATTGCATCATCTCACGATCCTTGGCAGTCTCAAGAG
The DNA here is from genome assembly GCA_907164525.1 of Lophiomys imhausi. Classification (NCBI taxonomy): domain Eukaryota; kingdom Metazoa; phylum Chordata; class Mammalia; order Rodentia; family Muridae; genus Lophiomys; species Lophiomys imhausi. The sequence continues at coordinate 629,004 of CAJQZJ010000522.1, read as the reverse complement.
CCCACAAGATTCCTCAAGAATCCAGCAGTATGGCTTCTCGTGGCAACCAACATTATTTGCACAGCTTGTGAGGTTTCTTAGCCACGCCCCTTCAACAGGGCAATTTGTGTTTCTCACAGAACCATAGCCTCAACTGGGCTTTATCCATTTCAGCAAGTTTAAAGGGACAACAAAATCCTCCTTATGTTCCACCAGATGCTCAGCTGAACTGCATACTAATCTTACTAAGAGGCTTAACTTCTACCACAGGTTCCCCAGAGCAAGCTGGCTAGTAAGACTAGACATACCGGGAGCTCTTGATTTGATTCTCAAACCGTCTTAATGAGTTAGGTGAAGGGTGAGTACCAGAACCCTCCTTGGGTGTCCACATACACGCTAATCCACATACATATGTCTACATTCATGCAGAAACATGAACACACCCACACACAAGCACAAATGAAGACAGAAAAAAATTTAAAAGGTCTCTTTAGGTGTTCTGAATAAAAGCTTTCATGTACAGTGTTCATCATTGTAGCAGGAAATGAAATCTGGCCAGAAACAGACCACAGAGAACAGGACCAGAGCAAAACACATTGGAAATGCCAAATTCTAGTGCAGTTCCATGACTTGGTGCTAGTGCCAGAGATTACCACAGAGAGATTTGTAATTCCCCTTCCTTTTATTAGTGTTGTATTCCCAAAGCTATTAGAGCCAAAACTGACAGCATTGAAGGGGGCAATTACCCTGTTGTCTCTTTCCAACTTTATGCTATATTGCATGTGAAGAAAAAAAACATGAACAATAGTGGCAAAAGGATATGACTAACATTATATGACCAATATTGGGAAAAAGTATATGTGAGCCCAGTTTTCAGACACTTATTACAAGTCTCTGCTTACAGGTACTCAGAGGCACCTACATCCTTAAAAAGAGGCTACAATGCCAAATGAACACATGACAACTTACAGTTGAGACTTTCTCACTCAGAAATCTGTAATTCTAAAATACAAAGTAACAGCTATCTCTAGGAAATAATATGAAGCAAGGTTAAGCTATTGGCAGGATGTTGTTAAGATGTCATCTCATGGGTTTACCTAGGGGTCTTGAAGCCCTAGGCAGATTCACAGTAACCTCATTCCGCCAGAGAGCAATATTCATACATATGAGCACTGGGTCCTATCATCATACCAGGACATTGGGGCATGCTTGTAATGTTTGTATCATTGCATAAGATCAGTAAAATGCCCATACTATACAACAGAAGTTTACAAAGGAGCAAAGAATCAAGACACCCTGAAAGATACTTGAAAACACAAAACCAGATTTTCCTTCCCTCTCCTTCCCTCAGTATTACTAAAGGAAACTTTTAACTTAACTTGCCTCGCATTCCTCTCTCTCTCTCTCTCTCTCTCTCTCTCTGTCTGTCTCTTGGTTTTTTGAGACAGTTTCTTTGTGTAATCCTGGCTGTCCTGGACTCACTTTGTAGACCAGGCTGGCCTTGAACTTGCAGAGATCCGCCTGCCTCTGCATTCCTCTTCTTAAAACTTCAAGTTAATGAGCTCTTATCCAATAATTTCCAAGCCTACAGATTGATCTACATTGATTTTCAAACAAGGCAGGTTATTTTGAGATGCTTCCTTTGGGAGGTGCTGTAAGTTCATAAATTGTCATCAAAACATATTCAAATGAATCACTTCTTTTTTATTTTTATTTTATTAAGTTTTTTAAATATTTATTTATTACTTCAGGTTACATCTTCATCACAGTGCCCTCTTTCCACTCCTCCCACTCCCGCCCTCCAACCCTCTACCCCCATCACTTCCATCCCACTCCTCTGGAGTAGAGTGTCCCTACATAACAGTCCCCTGCCCCAGTTCAGCAGTCATATTAGGGCCAAGAGCCTCTTCATACACTGTAGGCCTTTAAGGCAGCACCACTAGGGCAAAGTGTCTCATGATAGGAAACAGTCTATATTCCTGTTCCCTTTGGTGCACTGGTTGTAGTATAGTTATCCTGTACTATATGGATAAAATCTGATATGTGAATAGATGCCATGTGCATCCTTCTGAGTCTGGGTTAGCTCACTCAGGATGAGCTTCTCTAGTTCCATCCATTTGGCTGCAAATTGCATGATTTCATTGTTTCTGATGGCTGAGTAGTATTCCATTGTGTAGATGTACCACAGTTTTTTAATCCATTCTTCAGCTGAGGAACATCTGGGTTGTTTCCAGTTCCTAGCTATTACAAATAAGGCTGCTATGAACATAGATGAGTAACCTTTCTCGTGATTTGGTGAGGAATCATTTGGATGTATACCCAGAAGTGGTATGACTGGGTCTTGAGGTAGAGCTATTCCAAGTTTTCTAAGATATTGCCAGGCTGATTTTCATAGGGGTTGTACAAGCTTGCACTCCCACCAGCAATGGAGGAGGGTTCCCCTTTCTCCACACCCTTGCCAGCATGTGCTGTCATTTGAGGTTTTGATCTAGCCATTCTGACAGGTGTGAGATGGGATCTCAGAGTTGTCTTGAATTGCATTTCTCTGATGATAAAGGATGCTGAGGATTTCTTCAAGTGTCTCTCAGCCATTATGGATTCCTCCTTTGTGAATTCTCTGTTTAACTCTGTTCCCCATTTTTTGATTGGATTATTTGGTTTCTTGGCATTTAATTTCTTGAGTTCTTTGTAAATTTTCGATATTAGCCCTCTGTCAGATGTGGGGTTGGTGAAGATTTTTTTCCCAATCTGTAGGTTGATTTTTTGTTCGAATGACAGTGTCTTTTGCCTTACAGAAGCTTTTCAGTTTCAAGAGGTCCCATTTATTGATTGTTGGTCTTAGAGTCTGAGCTATTGGTGTTCTGATCAGGAAGTTGTCACCTGTGCCAATGAGTTCGAGGGTTTTCTCCACTTTCTCTTTTAATAGATTTAGTGTGTCTGGCCTTATGTTAAGGTCTTTGATCCACTTGGACTTAAGTTTTTTATAAGGTGATAAGTATGGGTCTAATTTCATTCTTTTGAATGTTAACATTCAGTTGGACCAGCACCATTTGTTGAAGATGCTGCCCTTTTTCCATTGTAAGGTTTTGGCTTCTTTGTCAAAAAATTAAGTGACCATAGGGGTGTGGGTTCATTTCTGGGTCTTCAATTTGATTCCATTGATCCACTGGTCTGTTTCTATACCAGTACCATGCTGTTTTTATTACTATTGATCTGTAGTACAGCTTGAAACCTGGGATGGTGATATCTCCAGATGTTTTTTTTATTGTACAAGATTGATTTAGCTATTCTGGGTTTTTTTGTTATTCCATATGAAGTAGAGAATTGCTTTTTCCAGGTCTATAAGGAATTGTGGTGGTATTTTGATAGGAATTGCATTGAATCTGTATATTGCTTTTGGCAGGATGGCCATTTTTATTATGTTGATCCTACCTATCCATGAGCATGGGGGATCTTTCCATCTTCTGATGATCTCTTCAATTTCTTTCTTCAAGGACTTGAAGTTCTTATCATACAGGTCTTTCACTTGCTTGGTTAGAGTTACCCTCAGGTATTTTATATTATTTGTGAATATTGTGAAGGGTGTTATTTCCCTAAATTCTTTCTCAGCGGCATTTATTTGTTGTATAAAGAAAGGCTTCTGATTCTTTTGAATGAATTTTGTATCCAGCCACCTTGCTGAAGGTGTTTATCAGATGTAAGAGTTCTCTGGTGGAATTTTTGGGGTTGCTTATGTATACTATCATCTTCAAATAGGGATAATTTGACTTCTTTGTTTCCAATTTGTATCCCCTTGATCTCCTTTAGCTGTCTTATTGCTCTAGCAAGAGCTTCGAGTACTATGTTGAAGGGATTGGCGAAAGTGGACATCCTTGTCTTGTCCCTGAATTTAGAGGAAAATGAATCACTTCTAAGAAGGCCTTAGATCAGCAGTTCTCAAGCTGTGGGGCGGGACCTCTTTGGCAAATCTCTATGTCCAAAAATATTTACATTATGATTCATAACAATATCAAAATTATAGTTATGAAGTACCAACGAAAATAATTTCATGGTTGGGGTCTCTGCAACTTAAAGGGTCACAGTGTTAGGTAGCTTGAAAACCATTGCCTTAGATAGAACTAGCAGCCAAGACCCTCTTTGTGTTAGTTTAAAAAAAGGACTGCAGGGGTTGGGGTGTCTTGTGTTCTCTTCCAGGGTTTTTGTGTTTGTTAGTTTTTGGATTAAGTCTCAATCTCTTTGAGCCTAGCTCCTATGTTCCTGGAGCAGCACTAACTATTAAGGGCACCCTTTTACTCCCAGGCCCACCACAGAGATGGAGATTAAACTGCACTAAACTGGGTGACTAATGCTATTCAGCCTTCTCACCCCATTGTGCCCCATGCAGGGGAAGATCACAACCTTGTCACTGGCTCCAGCTCTGTCATATGAAATGCACCTTACTCATTAGGACCCTTTACAATGCTCTCTAGCTATTTCTGAACTGGGGTGAGTTACCCTGGCTCCAGGGCAACTGGCTGCCAGATAACTCCTCTTCAGATTTTTGCAATGAATTGAATGCAATACAAGTAGCTGCTTGATAGTTTCTTGTCATTTATGAGCTGAGGGAAGGAGACTGGATCTCAATAGAGCAGTGTGTCACTGTGAGTGTCATGTGGTCTGTGCCCAGAGTCTCCATTGCATCACTAGTATCAAGAGGAGCCCTACAAACCCCTGCAATTCACCTATCCAGAGTTAATTCCAGAGCTCTGTGTCACAATCAGAGAGGAAGGCTGGTATACCTGCACCACCCTTAACCCACTCTGACATTCCAGGAAAAGTATGACCTGGGACTGTAGCCGGTGTTGAGGGATAACTCTTGAATTCAATTTTTTTTTTTTTTTTTTTTTTGGTTTGGTTTGTTTTGGAGACAGGGTTTCTCTGTGTAGTCCTGGCTGTCCTGGAACTCACTCTATAGATCAGGCTGGCCTCGAACTCACAAGAGATCTGCGTCTGCCTCCCAAGTGCTAGGATTAAAGGCATGCACCATCATTCCCGGCTGAATTCAATTTTTAAAGAAGTTAAATAAAATAAAAGGTCTGTCTAGACATGCCCCAGAACTGACTGCACCTAAGGAACTGAGCCCTTCCCAAGACTATTATTCATTTTTCTTTATTCTTTGGTGCAACTTTATCCTGTTTCTGCCTCAATATTCTCTCAAAGAGAAGAAATGGGAGCCATATTTAGGAGGTATGTAATAAGTCTGACTACTGTCCATCAGATCTGAAAGTACCTGAAATGCTTCTTGGAATGAGTGGTCAAAAAGGCTGTGTGAACCCAGGACTTGCCATCCTGAATTCACTCTAAGGCCCATGAGACTCTGTGTCTGTCTCCCTAGTGGTGGGCATCAACCTTCTTCAAGGCTGGCTTCAGCAGGGAAGACACTTTCCCTGGTATTCTGTGCTTCTTTACAGAAGTATACCAGCTTGTAATTATGTACATTCAGAGGGCATGTGATCATTTGAGTGTTAGATTAATCCAGCACAACTGTCAGAATCTGATTGTTCAGGCATAGAGCAAGCTGTGTAAATATTTGTGTATAAAAGAACATGTGAACAAATGAGCTCCAGTCACTTCTGCATACTGTGTTTTATGAGAGGAGTTAACAAACTACAGAACATCTAGAGACAGCTCCCAGGGCTATGAATATTCTTGAGGCTTCACCCTTTGAAAAAAAAAGTTAAAAGAACAGAAAACAGAGACAAAGATTAAAACATAAGACAGGGCTTTGGCTTTGCCCATCATTTTCTTAAACCACACGCAAGCAGGATTCTTTTCTGTTTCTTTTTTTTTTTTCTTTACCTTTCTAATCTTTTTTTTTTTTGATTAATTATCTGGGAACACTGATCACACTGACCTCAAAGTCCTCCCATGTCCCTCCTCCATGATCCCTTCTCCCTACAAAAAAAAAAAAAAAAAAAAAGAGGGGGAAGGTCCATTTTATGTTTTCCATATACTCACTGGAACATGGTCAAATTCCTAGTAGCCAGTCCTCCAAGGGAAGTTGAGTCTTTCTCCACTTGCACCCCCACTGGAAGCCATCCACTGTGGAGAGCTTTACCCAGCCATTGAGGGCCAAGTCCAACTTAGCATGGCCCACAGATATCAATAGGACTTCAGAAGGCAGCCCAGACCACAGACATCCACATGGCCTTCAGTGGAAACACGGACCACAGACATTAATGCATCCACTGGCCATTATCAGGATCACTGACCCATTCATGGCCCTCTGCAGCTCTGTGAACTACAGGGCACATATGCCACTCACATCAGCATGGCAGCCCCCCCACCCCACCCAGGGCAGCAAAGCTCAAGGTCATTACCAAGGCTTCAGTCAGCAACCCAGGCTGCATATGTCCACATGGATCTCAGGTTTCATCTCAGCCTGGGGCAGCAGCATGGACCACAGACACCAACATGGGTTCTGGCAGCATCTTGGCCAAAAGACCACAGAGGTGGTAGGAGAATGAAGAAGGCACATTTGGCCTAGAGATAGCATGGAGTCAAACCCTAACCACATTTGATCCCCAGAGCCCCACTGCCCTTGGGCTTGAGGGGACTGCCTTTGTTGTTCTCTTGACTCCATCTCTCAAGTAGCCCAGAGGCCTTTGAACTCACCACCTTTCACAACCATTTCACATAGAGCTCATTTCTACCTCCTCCCTCCCTGTTCCTGCTTCAGAGAGAGACATGGCTCCCCGAAAAACCAGCCTGACCAATTCAGACAACTAACCCCTTAAGCTTCCTGATTGCCAATGAAGGGCTTCATAATTATATTGCATAGAAATGACTCAGAGCAAATTAAACTGATTTCCACAGTGATGGATGTCCTCTCTCCTCATTAATGACATAGCACTACAAAATGAATCAGCTAAACTACAGGAGGATTTAGCTGAGATTCAGGAGCATATTTCTAGACAAGAAAAAAAGTATTAAAAATACAATCTCATGGTTAGTGTCTGTTTGCTTGCTACCTGTCTTTCTGTTTGTTGTTCTGCTGTAAATTTAATCAGTAGTGAACAAACTTTTTTGTAAAGACCAAGCTTATAACTATCCTAGGTATTTGTGATTCAGGAATAACACATGGGTACTCAAATTCGAGAACACAGAAATCTTCACAATTTTTGGCAAAATCTAAAACATGTAATAATAATTAGGTGAGAAAATTTTATAACACAAATTTGCCAATAAAAAAACAAAATTCTTAAAGAGGCAACACTTCATTATATTGTAGTTCAAAGTTAATGTTCTCAGTCACCAAATTCTTGCAAAATCCCATGTGATAATTCTAATGCATAATGAGGATTTTGAATCTTCCATTTGAATCTTTCCATTTTAATGTCTTTTCACAGATATTGCCGAGTACTGATTAAAAAATAAATGAATTATAGTTAAGCATGCTCATCACTTGGAAGGCAATTAATAGTTTTCTATTATGTTTATCTCTTTGCTATATAACATACCATTATCATGACCACTACTTCCAGTTGAAAGCTGGAATTAATTAATTACACATCTAAAAGGACTTTAAGATATGGAAATGTCTTTTACATTTGTACCGAAAAAGTGATGCCAGAGCTATACTTTGAGTTCAGAAAATATGTTAACCATAAACTTATGTGGGAATAAAAGTCCTACTTACTTTATGTTATTCTATTTTTGAGACAGGGACTCATGGAGCATAGGCAGGCCTTGAACTCACTATGTAGCCAAGGACAGTCTTGAACTTCTGCTCCTCCTACTTCCACATCGTGATTGCTGGGATTACAGGAGTAATACTACCATGCCCAGGGTATGTGGTTGTAAGGATCCAACCCAGTACCCTACTAAACAGAGCAAACTCCAGCCTCTCATTTAACTTTCAACAGCACAGGAGTGTTATAAAGCAGCAGCACATTACCTGTGCTCCAAGAAAATGCTGACAGGCTGTACCCACTACGTCTCATCAACACAGCTGCATAAACATCACCTGAGCAATGAAAACACTGATAGACATGCTCGTGTGGCCTCAACTTTAAGCAAAGAATTATAGGAAACTGGGAAATGCTGAGACTGGTAGAAATGGTCTTCCTCAGGGAAGAGCCTCCTAACTGATTATCCAATATCAAGTAGTCAGTGCTGGTATACATACATACATACATACATACATACATACATACATACATACATA
>CAJQZJ010000522.1:602016-620809 GCA_907164525.1 Lophiomys imhausi | reverse complement strand
ATACATACATACATACATACATACATACATACATACATACATACATACACACGAGAGAGAGAAATATGGGTGACATTGTAGTTATGTATTTATAAAAAATAAATGTGTGTGTGACAACAATTAAAGAAAGGAAAATCAGGGACTGGAGAGATGGCTCAGCAGTTAAGGGCACTTGCTGTTCTTCCAAAGGACCCAGGTTCAAATCCTAGCACCCACATAGCAGTTTGAAATTGTCTGTAATGGCCTGGCTTGTGGTGTATGCCTATAATCCCAGCACTCCAGGGGCAGAGGCAGATATATCTCTGTGAGTCAAGGCCAACCTGGTCTACAGACTGAGTTACAGGATAACCAGGGCTACACAGAGAAACCCTGTCACAAAAAAACTATCTGAAAATCTGCTGTTTATGTCATAGATAGTGGGTGTTGTATGGGTGAAAGTCTTGAGCTGAACATCTCTATTCACCAGTCATTAAATCACAATAACCAAAGGATTCTTGGCAGGAGAAGAAGGATAGTGGGAAGAAGAGAGAAAATAAGGATCTTCTCTCCAGAAGCTTGTAAACTTGGGAAGACTGGATTTTCTAACATGACAATAAGAGAACAAAACAGTTTTATCATATTCTTTTAATGTCATTTAATGTCTCTTGACTATAGCCAACAACAAATACATATTTGGTAAAGAATTTATGAATAAATTATGCACCGTGTGGCTATCTGTAAGCCTAACAGGAGCTCAGTATGAACAGCCATTCAACCCTATAGACAAATCTTGCCATTGCTGTTCACTACCATTATGACCATGAACAAATTATTATATAACTTTTAGATTTATTTTCTTCATCTTTAAAAGTATATCATTTTTATCTCAATATTCCAGGCATCAAATGAGATAAAAGTTGTAAAGCAATAAATCAAAGAGATATACAATAGTAATTTATTATTGGAGAAAGTGTATGTATGTGCACATAACCTACAACTGAATATACAGGCAAAAATCCATACACATAAACCAAAATAATCCTAAACAAATGAAGATCAATTGGAGCCTGTAGAATCAGAAAAGTTTCCATGAAGGAAGTAAAGCCTTTTTAAAATAAGTTTTTATTTCATTTATTTACTTATTTGCATATAGGATGAATCTTAAAAGAATTTTAAGAAGGTAGAAAAAGCTAGAAGGGATAATGCATGCAGGAGAGGCAAGCATTAGCCTAGAAGATTTTTTTTGTTGAGTTTCCAAGTAAATCATCTTGCTGAAAGGATAAAGAACAGGTGAGGGTTAGCTCATGCTAGCATTACCTATAATGGAAGAGTTGAGATCCATCTGTCTTGCCTAAGTTGGCAGTTCAACTACTGCTATGGGTATTACCACTGAGGGCCAAAGAGACAAGAATGCCACCCAGAGGCCTTGGAGGTGGGAGCTTTTGGATGTGGTTATCGTTGTGACCATCTTCAATGGTGGCTGATGTTTGCTGAATGTCTATGAACAGAGCTTTGTGCCACACTTCTCTTCAGACATTCCCAGAGAGTGTAACACAGCCACACTAATACTTTCTTTAACAGGAATCACACATCACAGAGGACTATCAGTTGATCTCTGTCCTGCCTATTTGTGTGTCATTGATACTGAGCTTTTAGGGTCAAAACCAGAGGCCTAAAAAGCTAGTCTGGGCCACTTTTTTTTATTCTATGAGGGCTTTATTCTTTATAGTAATATGGAATATTTGCATAGAATGCAACAATGTTTAAAAGGTCATCTTGCACATATTTTTTATCTTTTATCACTAGTACACTAACAAGGCCTACTTAACCATTTCTTTGGCTACTTATTGCTTTCTCACATAATGAGCTTCAGCTGAATCAAGCTATAAAAAAATGTTTTCATTTCCTGTATAACATTTTATCATATAAATGCTTTGTGATTTAAGGTTATAAGCCATTCATAAGTCTGTCATATATTACTCACTGCCTTTACAAAGTCTGCTTTATTTCTTATGTCTTTTAATTATGGATATGCTCTTTTTTATGCTTATTTATTACTTACTTCAAGTTACATCTCCATCACAGTCCTTTCCCACCATCCCTCCCGGCCTCACCCTCCCACCCCCTTCCCCTTCTCCCAGAACTCATAATTCTTTTTTTGAATAATTAGGACTCAATTATGAAAATTATAAGGTATAACATACATTCCCAATGTCCAGTCCATACATATTTGGCAACTGATATTAATATTCTATTACCCATCTATCTCCATGAGTTCCAAAGTTCTATACCTAACTCATTTTCCATCCTAACTTGCATTACCAAATTAAAACCATCTTCTTAGATCTAGAACATCCTTTTAATTCCTAAAAAACTAAAATTTAACTGTGAGACTATAATTATCTAGTCTTCAACCACATCAGAGACCTGAGAAGGATAAAAATATCTGATTATACAGGAAGTGCAGAGCCAGCAACTTCCAAAACTAAGAAATGACAGACAACTGGCTTCCTGGACAGTCCCCAGTTTCTCTCCATACATTAGAGCATCTATCTTCAGCTTCTTGGACCAATATCTCTGACAGACATTAATTGTAAAGCAGGAATTACGAAGGGCTTGCCTACTCTGTCTTGGCAGAGCTAGGTTGTCGACTTACCTGCTTCCAAGTTTTGTCCTTTTCGGACAGCAATCTGTCTACAGTTAAAGCAAGGGATTTTTCTTGCCCAGTGACAGGCTTGCCACTAATGCAACTATCTCCAAATGGAGCTTCTTCAATTCCCATCCTCTACTTGGAGTAGAATAGGGAGTGCTGTCAGGAGCTGGCATGTCTCAATATCAAAAAAATTCTTAAGTTAAGAAACCTTATTTGAATGCCAAATTCTACGGATCTCTTGAGGTTTTTGAAGACCACCTCTCTATCTCTGTATATTTGGATAATCAAATGTTGCTTGTCTCTTAGCAACTTGATTTCTGGTTAACTTAGAAAACATTTGTGATGAATTATACTAGCACCTAACCTAGCGACATGCTTGAATGACTATTAGTTTGCATCTCTTTATTATCCTGAACAGTGTGTGACAGCTGCTGTCAATGGTTGGCCACTAACTTTTAGTATGCCAATCAAAGAGACAAGTGGTAGTGAAAAGCAGAGAAGGGATATTTATTTTTCCATGGCCATACTAGCAAGAGGAACAAATAAAGAGGTCCTCAATATTCTGACATGACTCTTAGGTTAAGTAGAAGCCAACAGGTATTCACAACAGTCCCAGACACCTGTGGTCCCCTCATTTTTGTCTCTGCTTCAGCCTCTCCTACAAGGTTTTGTGGTAATTCCCCAAAACTGTGAAATCTCTTTCCAAGAGACAAGTTCCCTCCCTAGTATTAGGGCCCCAACCTTCTTTTCTCCCACCATGAATATTACGGGAAAATTCCAAGAGTTTGGAGACTACTATTGTAATAGCCTGACACCCAAGAGGAGGGTGCAGGTGTCTAACTTTAGAATAGCTTTGCTCCTGCTAAGATATTTGTGTCGTTAGATACAGTATGAACCTGCTTCCTCATTATAAACAAACCAAATTTGACAGTGCTTTCGGCTTTTTGCTTACAAATCCAATCCTCAACATGAACCTTTGAGTTTTTAAGATAAAAGCAAATGTGTTGAGTAGTTATAAACACCAGAGTCTAATCTCCAGATCTGTTCACACCAGCCTCTAGTTAGTGCCAGGAACACAATATGAAGATCATTAGTTAGGAGCTAGGCACTTTTGGTATGCTCTAGACATTCTCTGTAGGGTGGATTTCTCTGTAGGGGAGAAAGAGAGATCATCTCTGAATGAAAAAAAAAGAAATAAAAAATGGCATGATTGGTCCTGGGTTTTGGTACCAGATGAATAAAAAGAAAAAAGAAAGAAAACAAAAAAAAAGAAAGGAAGGAAGGAAGAAATTAAGACAGAATAAGAAAGACAGACAGAAAGACATCTGCTCCTCGGTATGGTGGAAGAGAAGGTTTATTGTAGATAAAAGGAAGAGCATAGCCAGAGGCAGAGACATCTGGGAGAGTTCAGAGTGATCATGACCCTGAGCCATGACAGGATAAAGGGAAGGAGAAGGGAGAAGGTAGAGAGGGCAACCAGGTGCAGCACCCAAGAGGGCAAATAGAAAAAAGGGGTGGAAGCCGGGCGTGGTGGCGTACGCCTTTAATCCCAGCACTTGGGAGGCAGAGGCAGGCGGATCTCTGTGATTTCGAGGCCAGCCTGGTCTACAAAGCAAGTCCAGGACAGCCAGGGCTGTTACACAGAGAAACCCTGTCTCGAAAAACCAAAAAAAAAAAAAGAAAAGAAAAGAAAAAGAAAAAGAAAAAGGAGTGGAGAACCAAAATGCCTGGATTATATACGGAAAAGCATCTGGAGGAAAGGCAGCCAGTCTCTGGACTGGACAGTTCTGGGTAGAAGGCTGGGTACGCCAGCCTTAACCTGTAACAAGCAGGGAATGAGAGATGATGGGCGAACCTGGTACCAGGTCCACTTTGATATACTAAATAGGCACCTCACTACTTCTATTTTCCCCTTAGTTTTCATATGAGCTCTTCAGATGAATCTAGGAACTTAACTAATATATGAGAACAAATTAACAAGAGAAAGTTTTCATTGATTTTTAAATGTACATGAGGATATTTACAAGAGTGCTAACCTCAACGAGATGATCAAAGCATGTTTTGATACTATTTAGACAGAGCAATGTGTTCATGAATGGATGACAGGACAAATGGATACCTGGACTACAATGGTCACTTGTTGCTAAGACATAAACAAGGAAGGATAATACAAGGGAATGGAAGATGGGTGTTACTTCATTGAGCTTGTTATTTGGTTTCATTGCAGGCCCAGTTACCAATCTCTGGTGATCAAGGCTATTTTCAGGTGTTGGTGTGTGAATGAATGAATGAATGAAATCCTAATGGCTTGGTGCAACTAGAAAACACAGGTAAATGGCCCCTTTTGTGACTATCCTCAGGTGATTTTTAGCTTACAATAAACAATATACCAAATGGCCATATTTTGAAATAATATGCCCTTAATTTCTTCACCTCCAAGCTCAGTTTGAAGAAAGACTGAAGAACAGCTCAAGGGATATTTCATGAGTGAATCTGGAGACTGACAGGAGAAGGAAACACATTTTAGAGAGGACTTCCCACTTGAGTAGACATAGAGATGGACCTCTGACTCAGTAGGAGAGTCTTTTAACTGGGAGCTAGGAGTTTTGAAGGTATTCTGGTTAGTTTTTGTCAACCTGATAAACCAGAGTCACCTAAGAAGATGGAACCTCAACTGTGAGGAACTGCTTCGATCAGACTGGCCTGTGGGCAAGTCTTTGGGGAAATTTTCTTGATTATTGATGTGAGAGGGCCCATCCTACTGTGAGCAACACCCTGTGCGGGTGTTCTTTGTTGCTTAAGAAAGCCAACAGAGCAAGCCAGGGGGAACAAACTAGTAAGTAGCATTCCCCCATGGTCCCTACTTTAGTTCCTATCTCCAGATTCCTGAGTTGAGCTCCTGCCCTGACTCCTCTTTATAATAGACTATAACATAGAAATGTGAGCCAAATAAACACTTTCTTCCCCAAGCTGATTTTGGTCAGTGTATTATCACAGCAACAGCGCAAACTAGATCAGAAGGGGAAATGGAATCAGATGATGAACACCCAAACACTGAAATGTTCCCCTATTACCAAAACCACAGGTACCCACCCAGATCCCTGAGGTCCGCCACACAGGAAATGAGAGAGCTACTATAGATTTGGTACCATACCCCACTGTGACTATGGCTACCATTAACACAACAAACTTCCTAACACCTGTCACATACATGCCTGACAAGTTCATCAAGTCCCACTACCTTGAGCTTTGTTGTGACAAGCCCAATAAGAGAGGGAGGTGGGGTCCAAAATACAGGGACTTAATACACTAGACAACTGTTCGCAGGTTTTCCAAACAGCAGGCAGCTCAAATCCACAGAGAAGCAGAACTGCCCATGGAAAACTGTGAGGCTCTGCAGTGCATTGTGAGCTCCCTAATTCCAGAGGAATCAGAAGCCTTCGAACTGCCACCATGTCTTTACTCTAAAATGCCACTAATCCCCTGTAACACTCCTGAATTCTTGCAAGTGTGGCTGGAACAGTTATTATCTCTATTAAATTGAGGAATAGAGGCCAAGAAAGACTCAGTCATGATGTCTGCCTGATACAATGAGAAAGCAGAAGAACACAGAGCTAGAAATGAGGAACGGAAACCTCAGCTCAGCTTCCATGTCATCAGGGAAGGCTCCCAGTCCCTGCTGACTGGCCCCCAGTTCTGACCCTGGCCGCTGTAGTCCCTGAACATAGTCCAAAGCAGTGGGGAAATCACTTGCCATTTTTGGAACAAAGGGTCCACAGTGACATGAGTCCTGTCTGCCTTGTTCAGAGTATGTACCAATGTCACATATTTACAAAAAAGTAAAAGACAGAGACTAGAACAGGGTGGGAAAGGAGTTAAGAAGCACACACAGTTAAATATAAGCATCAAGCTCCTGAGACCCAAGAGGCAGAATAACAGGAATGTTCTAGACACTGAGACTACAAGATATTTACTTTTCAGTAGGCAATAGGGACAATAAATGAGCAAATATGCACTAAACTGGGGATGTGCGGAGACGCTAAGATGGAAGACAGACCAGAGGAAGAGGAAGAAAATTAAGAAGCAATGACTGTTTCCTACAAGGTGGGCAGGAAACCTGATAACATAACTCAGTCATTTGAACAAAATGAACATTTATACTATGTGGCTCTCTGTGGGAACAACATTCCAGACAGTGGGAAGAGCAAGCATGGGGACTTTGAGTTAGGAGTTTCCTGTCATTATACACTAGTTTTCTATTTCATTTTTTCCCTAATTTATTCTTTTCTTAAGTATACAGAGCCAGAGTCCTTAGGAAGCCATAGTTCAGCAGGCAGAAGAGTCGAGCTGATAGCTGGTCAGCAACAGAATGGAGTGAATGTTGCATGGGATGGAACAACACAGCTGTAGGAAGACACAGTCAAGAGGCTTGCAAACAAATGGTACACAGACCACATAACCTCAAGAGGCAGCACAGAGATCCCTTCACATCTTGTCTACATCATAAAACACAGCTATTGTTCCATATGGAGAATTTTGGCTGGTTTAATAATGATAATAGCAATAATAGCTACCATGTACTAAGTATTCATCTATTGAGGGTCAGACTAAGACTTCCATGTACTGAGCTGGGGTGTAGCTCAGTTTCTAGAACACTTGCCTCACACTAAGAAAAACTGAGTTCTATCCCCAGGGCTATGTAAACTGAGCACAGTGGTACATTCCAGTACTCATGAAATGGAGGCAGGAGATCAGAAGTTCAAGATTACCTTTGGCACCATAGAAGCTCTAGGTTAGAATATGCAACATAAGACAAGATCTTTAAATATATATATTGAAAGTAGCTAATGAGCTTTAACACCTACTATCTTCCAACCCATTTTTCTTGCTTGCTTGGTGGCTTGCTTGGTGGTTTTCTTGGTGGCTTGCTTGCTTGCTTGCTTGCTTTTGAACTATTACAGGTTCAGCCCAGGACTTTGTGCATGCTAGGCATGTTCTGTACTATTGAGCTCCATCCCAGCTCTAAGAATTTGCCACTGTGACAATTCCATACTGCAGAAACAATTAAGAGACCCTTCAAAAGGCCAGCCTCTTCTCTTTACAACCCTAAAAGGAGAGAACTAAGTGTGTAATGGGAGGAGAATAGGAATAGGTACATATGAGGTCTGTTTTAAGTCTAGAGTCAAAGGACTGGCCAGCCATTGTGACTTGAATTATTTCATACCCTCTGGGAAGACTTAGGCAGAGGGACACAAACATGTGACCAAGATACTATAACAAAACCAGGCAAAAACTGGATTCTGAAAGAAAGATACCACATGAAGCTGAAGCCACTGATCTGGATTTAAGGTCTCATTCATACTAAGAGTCACTCCTAGGTGACAGATGAAAATGTGAGTAACAATGGAATGATTTAGTCCCAGGTGAGTCAACAAGTGTATAGTGAGGAGGTGGAAAACATCTACATTTGTGTGGCACTTCCACAGAAGAACTCAGCCTTTCCTGCTCACTGAGTCCTTCCAGTTCAGTGAGTTTGAATAGCCAGGAGCAGAAGCCAATTCTTGGAATTCCAGATAGAACTTCTTTATCCGACAGTACACTTCATGTGGTTTACATTATAAATATTTTCCACTGAACGTGTTATTCGCATTTGCTGACAACTGAAACTCATGGTGCTTTTCATGAGTTAGAAATGATCATCCAAAACCACAATCCCCACTTTACGACAATAAAAAGAAATAACGAGGAAAAGAAAGGATGACTGTTCCTAGGCATGGTGGAGGAGAAAGTTTACAATAGATACATGGGGGGAGAGTATAGCCAGAGGCAGGGACCTCTGTGAGAGTCTAGAGTGTACATGAACCTGAGCTGGGCCATGAGGTGGGGAGAGGGGACAGAGAGGAACCAGATGCAGTGGTCAAGTTTGAACTCAAAGGTTCAAACAGAGAAGGTAACCAAAATGATTGGATTATATAGGGAAGAGCAGCCTAGCCCCCAGGGCTGCAGAGTTTAGGGTAGGAGGTGGGGTATACCAACCAGTAGGACCCTGTGAAAGGTAGGAACTGAGGGCTGCAGGAAGAAGCTGGTGGCCAGGTCTGCTTTACTATGATAAATAAGCACCTCAGCTATTTGCCCTGGGTTTGAATCCTAACACCACTGAATGAATGACAGAAAATGTGTTGTCTTCCACTGCCCTACTCATCACCCTTGCCACCTCCTCTTCTTCAAGATGTTCTGCTCTCAGAGAATTTACCTGCCAAGTTAGGTGGCTAACCATGGGTTATGAAAGACCAAATTATGACAAAAGTAAGAATTCAGCTTAAAAATGCCTACATCCTCAACACTCAAGTTGATGGCAAAGATCACAAAGTTCCTCTATTGCTTCTCAGATAGGTAAGCAGGGCACCATCTCCTCCCTCTGTGGGTGGCAAATGTATTAAATAATAATAATAATAATAATAATAATCTCTCTCATAAAACACCTGAACTCCTGGCACATTCCACTAACGGAAGCTGAAATACCCTCAGCAGACCACCTGAGGAACTCAGCATATCTGGTACCTAGAGAGTTCCCAGAATGCTGACAATGGCTAGATAATTTCAGTGAGAAGGGCCACATGCTTCCTGTGCCACACCTACACCAGACAGTCTCAAACATGAGCACACAGAATCCCTGCAACAATCAATCCCAGGCAAAGGAGATTTCCATTCATATCTGCCTGGCCCTCAGATGTATATCCTCTCCACTTTGGATTAGATTATTAAATGTGACTACAGGATAGTGTAAGACATAAATGGACTCCCAGGAAAACATGCTTGTGTTAAAGAACGCAGATTTGCTTAAGACAGGATCTCACTGTGCATCCCAGGCTATCTTTAAATTCACAGCCCTCTGCCTCCACTAAATACTGAGATTACAAGCATGTGCTAGCCACATCCATCATAGACAAGTTGGATTCTAACTGTAGCTTTAGTGTTGACTTTTGGTGTAATTTTATATGATCTTGTAAATTTTATTTTAAAAATCAGATATTTTTTGTCAGACTATTTTTTTTTCAGAGATAAGAAAGCTACAGAAAGAAACCTACAGGACTTAAGGTAAAGAGTTCTAGTCCATCCAAGTCACAGCTCAACCTCCGTGCACTCATTTTCCATAGCTGACCATATGGTAGAGGATCAGGCTCTGCAAACCTGCTTAAAGTTACAACTGGCCTCTCCTGTTGCCTGTCACCATTAGCAGACCACCAGTGTTGCACAGAGAAATGAGGCAGGTACTCAGATAGGCAGCCTGGCACCTTCTGGGTTTGCCCAGCCCTGTAACATGTCAAAACAAAATCCTTCCTGGTCCTTCTCCTCTACTGCTGGTTAGCTTCTTCATCCCCTCTGAGCTCTGAACTGTAACCAACCTCCCCTCTGCCCCTGGTACAGGAAGGTGCTAGAAACATGATTCTTTTCCTTCAGGGTAACTGGGGCTACATGGATGATTTGTGACCACAACAAAGGAGCTGGGGTTTAAAGATGATGTGTAGGCAGGACTCTGATCGCAAAGTAGTGTGGTAATTAAGCAAGTCATAGCTGAGGCACACAAAAAGATATGAGGATGTTGGAGTACTGGAATTAGGAGCAGGGGAGAGTGCTTGTCTAGGCTTGTTTCACTATAGAGGAAGAATGAGGATGATGAAATTCCATTCTTGTTCCAACCATGAACCCTTGCTCTCCCAGAAACTCTTCCCAGAATCCTCTCCTCCCTTGACAGGTTTGGCTTCCTCACTAAGCATTTGACAAAAGAATAAATGAACAAATGAAAGAATGAGCCAGGCAAGAAAAAGGAACAAAACAACAAAACCTCCTTCCTGGCCCCCAGGCCTGCTCTTCTTTCCTGCTTTTTCCTATGCCAAGAGTGTAATAGTGATATACAGACCAACCAGGTGCATCACTCAAGCATTAACTGACCTTACTAATGGGACCAGACAACAAGTCACAGAAAATCTGAGACACCATCCTTCCCCAGTCCTACATAATTTCCACCAAACTCCCTAGGGTATCTGCAGTGGCCTCTTACCTCTAATTCACTGGCTGAACCTTGCTGGCAAAGGCTTCAGACTATTTTCCTTATGCTGCAAAGACAACCTTTGCAAAAGGCTTGCTCCCCATTACTTTTTTCTTATTTTCTTTTTTCCTTGTCTTTTTTACATTTTTTTCTTTTCCTGGAAGGATCTTGTTATTTTAGCTTAAAACATAGTAAGTTCAAAGCTGTCCTTGAGTTCCTCACCTTCCTCCTGACACATCCCACCCACAAGTGCTGGAAGAAGAGATTAACAGGTATGTGCTACCATACTCAGCCTGTTCACCTGCTTTTGTCTCTGTGATCTCCTGGAACCCTGGATTCCATATCCTGTTATACTGGACTGCCAAGTGAATGAAATATAGGCTTGAGCTTGCAACAATGATTATCTTCTCTTGTGGAAGCTATAATATTGATAACTTACCAAGGATGGCTTGGGCATCAATCGACCTGAATCAGAAGCAGAGCAAGACCACACTGGAGGGTTTACGATAGAAGTTCTCAACCTATGTGTCATGACCCCCGTGGGGATAAAATGACCCTTTCACAGGAGTTGCCTAACACCATCAGAAAACACAGATATTTACATTGCAATTCATAGCAATAGCAAAATGTAATAATTTTAACTCCATTAAGAGGTCAAAGCATTTAGAAGGTTGAGAACCATTGGTCTAAGAGTTTAACTCTCACCTAGCACTGCTTTCAGTCCTCACACTAGTCTGGTCTAGAACTGCCTTACACATATTGGGCAGCAGCACAGATGAAGCCAGCCACCTGGGAAACTAGGCATATCATTATTTCCATGGAACATACACAGTTCTTCTGTCCCATCATGTGTAAGATCTTCACTATACCAGCATCCATTCCCTGGACTTCTTGAAATTACCATGGCCCAGCCATGGTCCTTCTTCCAGCATCATCTTCCTGTACTCATTCTGTAAGGTCCTATGTTTTTCATGTGTAACAAGAGTCAATTAATTACAAACAGACTGAATCATAAATGAGAAGTCAGGGTGAACAGACTTGAAGAGGTGGAAAGTCACCCAGTTCAGACAGCCACTAATGAGACCCTAGGACTGTGGCAGGGCCATAGGGAAAGGCAAAGAAGGGAACACTGATGTGTCTGTCCTCAGAGAATTCATCGTCTATTTCAGAAGTAAGTATCACACATAGGAGCAGAGCTGAAGATCCAAAGTAAACAGAAGCTTAGCTGTATGTTTTATTATCCTATTCTACCAGCAGCACATGAGCTAGAGAAGGCCACCTCAGCATATATCCAAAGAAGACTGTCCTGTAGAGAACAGAACTTGTAGGAAATAGAGGAGTTAAGATAAATCTTTTCTTTCACAGACCAACCATTCTTATAAGCTTGACATGGGCATTGTCAACTGCAGGATTCAAAAGAGAAAATGGTGAGAAGGCAAGGATAGAAGATTTCTGATGAAGGAGACTTAGAAATGTTTTCTAGAAAAGGTAATCCGAAGATATTTCCAATGAGTAGAAACTCGGCAGATAAATGTGGAAAGAATATGGTCCAATAGAAAGAAGCAGTGTGAAAAAATTAGAAAGAGAGCAAACTGGGTGTAGTTTTTCACACCTGTAATCCCAGAACTTAGGAGACTGAAGCAAGAGAATTGTGACTTCAAGGTCCTTCAGTATAACATAATGAGAGTCTGTCTCAAAAAAAAATAATAATAAGGAGAAAGAAAAAGTAAGAGTATTGAATAGATCTGCTTGCCATAAAGGCCTTAAGTAGTGTGTTAAGCACTTGGACTGGAGAGATGACTCAGCAGTTGAGAGCACTGACTGCTCTTCCAAAGGACCCAAGTTCAATTCCCAGCACCACATGGCAGCTCACACCTGTCTGTAACTCCTGTTCCAGGGTATGCAACATCCTCACACAGACATACATGTGGTTCAAAACACCAATGTAAAATAAAAGTTAATTAATTAATTAATTAATTAATTAATTAAAAAGAATTTTGCACTTTACAATCTGGGCATAGTAGTCCATGCCTTTAATCTCACTCAACACTCAGGAGGCAAAGGCAGGTGAATCTCTAAGTTCAAGGCCAGCCTAGTCTACAGAGTGAGTTCTAGGACAGCCAGAAGGAAACCCTGTCATGGAAAAACCAAAACTAAAGAAAACCAAAAACTAAAACAACAAAAGAAAAGAATTTTGTACTTTACTCTTCTATAAAATACTGATTACTTTTTTTCTTGGAGAAAATAGGAATCCTGGGGCAATGGAGAGTGAGGAACACAAAAGGGAAGTGACTATGATCAAAATACATTGTATGCATGTGTGGAATTCTCAAAGAATTAATTAAAATATATTTAAATGAAAGAAAAATAATCCTTCTTGAGAAGAGAAAGTTAATCCGGTAATATAAAGAATAAATTGGAAGGGAAGGTACAGACAGCAAGATCCCTCGATATGTGTGTCATGATCATCCTTACAAACAGCAGTGGGGACCTGTGCTGAGTAAGGGGGAAGCAGAAAAGAAGAGTGAGCTTTCTGCAGAGTTTCAGCATGTAGAGAGGCCGAAGGAGCACAGATCTACATGGTGGAAGTCATCCATTTCCTCCAGTTGTTCATTCAATCCCTTCCCTCAATTTATACATGAGGAAAATTGAACCAGGACACACTATCTTTTCCAAGTTCACAATGAAACTGAGTCAGAACCTTGAGGGAAATCTTTCCGTTTTCCAGCTACAAGCTCTCTGGTGTACTAGGGTGACGAGCCAGGAAAGGTTATAGGAAAAACATAGTATCTACCTGCTTTAAAACCAACAGCAAAGGGAAGAGCATAGGCTTCCACACATCATATGTCCCAAGTTCATTTCAATAGGGCTGACAGCATGTTTCAGGAGCACTGAAAACATCAAGTGAAACCTAATAACACCTAAACTGCAATGGAATCTTCACAGGTTGCAAAATGTGTTTACTCCAACCCATTCTCCTCTACTCCAACTTTACCTCGGGATATATGCATTCTTTTGATCAACAAATCTTTATCAGGTACCTATTACCACAAGTGCTTTGGTAGCTGCTGAGTTATAAGTTGTGCAAGACCCTGGAAGGTACAGAGCAACAAAGATAAATCCAATATCCCTGACCTTTGTTCTGCCTCTCAGCAGCTCAATCAGACAAGTTTTGCTTGTTGTCATCCTCAAGCCAGGGTATTTAAACTCACCATCCCTTGCCATCTTAAAGCATCTCTAAACAGTCTGGCCTGAACTCAAAGAGTAAAAGATAGAGTTTCCATATGACCCAACAACTTCAATCAGAGACACACAGAAATACCTGATTGCTCATGGCATCATTATTCATAAGAGTCAAAAAATTTAGCCACCTCAGATGCCCATCAAAAGATGAATGGATAAACAAAACGTGGTTCATTCATATACTAAAAGTATTAACTTAGACATAGAAATAAATTATTAACATATGCAACAAAAGGAATAACCCTTGAAAACATTATGCTAAGTGAAAAAAGCTAGTCAAAGGCACTGAATGTTCTGATTCCATTTACTTGAAAGGGTCAAAATAGGCAAATTTAGAGTAACCCAGAGTTTTAGCACTTCATGACACGAAAGAATGAAAAATGAATTGTGGTGGGCATAGGCTTCTTTTCTTTTTCTTTCTTTTTTTTTCTTTTTGGTTTTTTGAGACAGGGTTTCTCTGCTGTGTATCCTTGGCTGTCCTGGACTCACTTTGTAGACCAGGCTGGCCTCGAACTCACAGTGATCCTCCTGCCTCTGCCTCCCAAGTGCTGGGATTAAATGCATGTGCCACCACGCCTGGCAGGATTTCTTTTGTGGTATGAAAATGTTTTAAAATTGGGGGCTGGTGTGATAACTCAGTGGTGAAGAGTGCTCACTGCTCTTGTAAAGTACCAGAGCTCAGCCCCAAGTGCCCATGTTAAGTGGCTCACAACTCCAGCTCCAAAAGATCCAACATTCTCAGCTGGTCTCAAAAAGCACCTGTACTAATGTATACATACTTACATATATATGCATAATTTCAAATCAAAGTCTTTTTTAAAAATCCTAAAATTAGGTTATGGCAGTAGTTGAACAATATTAAAAAGTGTGGAACTGTACACTTTCAGTGGTGAATTTTATGGTTTATAAGCTATCTGAAAGATCTTTTTATTGGTTTGTTTTTGTCTTTCTTTTCTTTCTTTCCTTCCTTCCTTCCTTTCTTTTTGATGTCTCATTATGCAACTGAGGTTGGTCTCAAACTCCCAGCAGTCTTTCTGCTCTAGGTTCCAAATACTAGGATCACAGGCATGAATCACCATTGTAAATTTATATTATTATAAGTTTATTATGGTGATTCATGCCTGTATTCCTAGCACTTGGATTAAAAGTAACCAGGATAGACATAGTGAAGCAGGACTGTCTTTCTGGGACTGAGGAGACAAAAATCCAGAGAATCATTGCTAATTCAAGACCTGCCTGGTCTATATAGAAAGTTCCAAGCCTATTTGTTTAATAGTGAGAACTTCTCTCTAGAATTCACAAAAACAAAAACAGGAAAATAACCATGAGCTTAAAGTCATCCTTCTTACATTGTATATGACCTCACACCTGGGCTACAGAGTCAACAACAACAACAAAATGAACAAACAAACTAAACATCTCAGAAACTTGATTGGAAAGATCCAAATGTTGCTACCTTAAATGTCTGTAGTGTTACTGACCATGTTTTAGACATTTGAAATTCCATGGGCCAAGCTCAGCAACAGCTTCAGGTGCTCTCTAGCCCATTTCAGTTAGGGGGTGTGATAGAGCATGAGTTACCGAGGAAGAGCGAGATGGTGGGGTCTTAGAATATAATCCAGTAGTACAAGAGGCACAGATACATGCTGGACATAAGGATACATGCTGGACATAAGCTCTAAAAACACTGTACCCTATAACCCCCAGGCTTCCTCCCTTTGGCTCACAGTATACTTCCTGACAAGGCTAAAATATCGCTGAGGCCAGTGTTACCTTAAAAACCCACTGACTCCTACAGATGTCATTTAGGGAAATGGCCTATAATTAGCAGGAAGGTAGTTCACTAAAAAGAAATACTTAAAATGGCAATTTATTTATGCAAATGATAAGTGACCTTTGAATATCAAGAAATCTCAAAAGAGTTTTGTGTCTATTAATTAGTCCCACTCCTCTCTGTAGAGTTGCCCCATCTGTAGTTTTATGCTCCTACTGAATGCCAAAGGCCTAGTGGGAATGAAGTGCCTGCCTAACATTGCACAGGAGCCTTCTCTTGTACAGATAGCCATCTTTGGGATTCAGTGTGCTTTATCTCACTAAAGAGGCACCCAATATCTCATCAGAAGAAGGAATTCTGAGAGTTGTGTGATAATCATCTCTGATGATTGGTCCAAAATACAGCAATGAATCCTCCTGAAAAAAAAATCCATTACCTCAGACTCATACCAGTCATGCTGACCAGACGCATATTCATCCCAAGGTAAATGAGCACCAAAGGTTTTCAATAGGGTCAAGAATCACACAGAGGGATGGTGAGATGGCTTATCCTGTTAAGGTACTTACTGCCTGACAGTGCACACCTGATGACCTGAGTCCCATCTCCAGAGCCCACGTGAAGATGAAAAGAGAAGAGAGGCCCCACAAAGTAGACTGACCTCCACAGGCATGTTGCTACAAACACACCATGGTACGCATGTGTGTGCAGACATACACACATATACTATGATGATGATGATGATGATGATGATGATGATGATGATGATGATGATAATTTTCTGGGTTCCCCTTAATTTTTTAAAAGAAGAATACTTAATGGACAAGTAGAAACCTTATTTCACACCAACCCCTAACACTGTCAGTTGAAAAAGCAAAAGGGTGCATTTCAAACACAGATGTATATGTAGAATCGTCGGTCTTGTCTCTCTAAAGAGAATGCATGTGCTTTCAGTCTCATAACTATGTTTGGCCCTAGAGGAACACTGGAGATTAAATAATAAATGTTGGATTAGCTAAGGAAATTCTATTTCAATGCTAGATTCCTTCACAGGATGTCGTTAGTGAGTTATTTTGTCCTTTTTCATTTTAGTCTGTGTGGTAAAATGTTTCTCTCCTTGAGGAATCGGAAGCAAAACAGGTCTGTGAACAATGGCTTTGGAATGAGGAAGACATGGGTTCAGACCTTAGCTAAGAAAGCTACAGGCAGCACCCTCTTGAACACATTATTCATCCTTCTCTGACCCTTAGTTCCCTTGTTTAGAAAATGAAGATACACTTCCTCCTCTGTAGTTTGTTCTGACAGCAGAATGATATATATAAAAAGTTTAACTGAGGCTAGTATGGGAGATCTCAATAGATGGTTGCTTCAAAGCCTCCTAACCATTGAGCATCAGAGTACACTAAGGAACAATAAGCAAAAATGGTGTAGGTCTTCTTATAATTTATAGATGCTAAGAAGTTGGTGGAGCAATCATAACTGCTATTTCCATTTTCCATAGAGGAACGATGGGCCTTCATCAAATTGTAAATAAATCAAAGTTAATATTTATTACACGAAAGTTCCTGCTAGACCTGAGATTGGAATCAGAGAATCTTAGAATGTTGCTTCCAAATGAAACCTTCCACCATCTACAAATGTCCATCTGCCCAATGTCCCTTTTTGTTTGCTTATTTGAGATTTAAAAAAAAATCTCACGATGAAGCCTAGGCTGTCCTCAAATTTGCGATCCTCCTGCCTGAGCCTCCCCAGTGCTAATATTATAGGCATGCAAATTTAGTTATTTCTAACTCTTAAACCTACCCTTCTTCCTATGTATCTTACCTCTCAGTGGGGTTAAAGTATATCTTCAATGATTTATTTATTTTTATTTTATCTGTATGAATAAACATTCAGGCCTGTGTGCCACATGCATGTCTGGTATACATAGGGGCAAAAGAGGACATCAGATACCCTAGAACTGTAGTTACAGATAGCAGTGAGCTACCATAGGGGTGTTAGGAACCTAACCAAGTCCTCTTCAGGAGCATCATGTGCTCTTAGCTGTCAGTGCCATCACTCCAGCACCAAATTAAAGTTCTTTAAGAATGAAAATTGCAACAAAGTCTATGTTCCTGTTCCCTTTGGTCCATTGGCTGTAGTATAGTTATCCTGTACTATATGGCTAAAGTCCCATTATAAGTGAATAGGTGCCATGTGCATCCTTCTGGGTCTGGGTTAGCTCACTCAGGATGAGCTTCTCTAGTTCCATCCATTTGGCTGCAAATTATATGCTTTGTTACCGGTCAGGGAGACACTTTGCCCTAGTGGTGCTGCCTTGTAGGTCCCCAGTGTATGAGGAGGCTCTTGGCCCTCATATGACTGCTGAACTGGGGTGAGGGACTGATATGTAGGGACACTCCACTCCAGAGGAGTGGGATGGAAGGGATGGGGGTAGAGGGTTGGAGGGCAGGGCTGGGAGGGGTTGAAAGAGGGTACTGTGATGGAGATGTAACCTGAAGTAATAAATAAACATTTTTTAAAAGAGAATGAAAACTGTGGAAACTG
This sequence comes from Lophiomys imhausi, assembly GCA_907164525.1. Taxonomy (NCBI): domain Eukaryota; kingdom Metazoa; phylum Chordata; class Mammalia; order Rodentia; family Muridae; genus Lophiomys; species Lophiomys imhausi. The sequence continues at coordinate 602,566 of CAJQZJ010000522.1, read as the reverse complement.
AGGAGACAGCTCAGTTGACACAGTGCTTGCCACACAAGCATGAGGCTGTGACTGTGGATCCTCAGCATCCATGCAAAAATCTAGCAGAGCAGCATGTGCCTGGAATTCTGGTGCTGGGGAGGCAGAGACAGGGAGAGTCCCTGGGGCTTGCCAATCAGAAAGTTTAGCAAAAATGTTGAGTTCATCAAATGTGGTGGCGCACACCTTTAATCTCAGCACTCAGGAGGCAGAGGCAGGCAGTTCTCTGTGAGTTCTGGGCCAGCCTGATCTAGGCTGAATTCCAGGACAGCAAGGGCTACTTATAGAGACTCTGTCTCAAAAAAAATACGGTAAGTTCTGGTTCAGTGAGAGACTCTGTCTTAAAAAGTAAGGTGGAGATGGGAAGGAAGGAAAAAAGAAAGAAAGAAAGAAGGAAGGAAGGAAGGAAGGAAGGAGGGAGGGAGGGAGGGAGGGAGGGAGGGAAGGAAGGAAGGAAGGAAGGAAGGAAGGAAGGAAGAAAGAAAGAAAGAAAGAAAGAAAGAAAGAAAGAAAGAAAGAAAGAAAGAAAGAA
>CAJQZJ010000522.1:572965-592138 GCA_907164525.1 Lophiomys imhausi | reverse complement strand
CTCACCAGGGCCAGGCAGACAGACAAGGCCAGAGTTCACAGTGGCATGGGACAGACAGTCAAGGAGAGAGTTTTCATTATAATCACACAGGCAGACAAGGCCAGAGTTCTCACGAAGGCCAGACAGGCAGACAAGGCCAGAATTCATACTGTGGTCAGTCAGAGATTGGGAAAACTGAAATTCAAAGGCAAAACAAGTACTTCCAAGAGACTGATGGAACAGGAAGAGACTCATATGCTGAAAAATCTGGAAGGTCAGGAAATCTAAGCCAACAGACTTCACGGGAAGAAATGAATCAAACCCAGAGACATAGAGAGGAACAGCAAACTCACCACCAGGCACAGAAGCATGAAGAGGATAGTCAACACAAACTCTTAGCTCAAGTACAACAGGAAGAGCCATACTCCCATAAAGAGTATGACCAGCAATCACAGAGCAGTGAGCAGGACCACTGGGTAGAGGAAGAGTATCATCAAAACTGGAATAGACACAGTCTTGAGGATCAGGAATGTATATATGAGATGCAAAACAGGCAAAACTATGAAGAAGAAGAACAAGGCCATCAGACAAGTGATAGGCAAACCTATGCAGATGAGCAGAGCCAGCAAAGACAACACAGGCAAACTCATGAAGAAAATCATGACCACCAATATGGTAGACAAACTCATGAAGATGAGCAAAATCACCAGAGACAAGACAAACAACAAGATCATCATCAACAATGGGACAGACAAACTCATGAAGAAAGTGAGAGGTATCAAGGAGCCCAAGACCATTCCAGAGGAAACGTCCACATGAATGAAGATGGCCAAGGGTCCCAGGGAAGGCATTTCCATCTAACCCATGGTGGTAGAAGATCCCAGAGAAGAGAACTATCTGGAAACCACACTACCACGACAGTTAATGTCCCTAACCCCTTCTATGACTATGTACGAGAGCAAGCAGCATATCAGCACTAGGCTGTGTAAACACCAGAGCTAAATTAGCTTGAAGCTAATGAAGAAACCTACATTTCACTTCATCTTCACTTCTGTTTAAAAGGTTGAAATCACATCATTCTTCTATCTTTCATATATCTACAAAAATGCTTTTGAAGACTAGAACTCAATTTTTGAAATTCAGTTCCTTGTGTAGCAATTGTAGGGTTCTTTGGTTGGTGGAGTAAATTAGGTGAACTAATCAATCTTCATTTTGATCACTTTGTGGATTTGAATCATTCCTAGTTTGTTTTCAGTTTAGGTGATGATTGAATCATTGAATGGCAGAGAACTCTTTTTAAAGTTTAGAAACAGGAAAAAAGCATAGTGAAGCCTTATGCTACATTTGAAGAAAGGAATTTTGGACTTTGGTGAGCTTTGGCTCTTGTGGGTAAAATATCAGAAATCACATGCTTCATGGTCTAGATTTGGATGAGAAGCCTCTAGAGATCTAGAGATCACAGACAGTATCTCTCATTCCTAGGCTCCTATTCCTCCATTGATGGATCATGGAATTGACCAGACCCATATCAATCTATCATATAGAAAGAAAATACATATCATCTGTTTGAAGAATCCTGGTAGCCCAAGCTATCAGTTCTGAAAACCTTTCCAACAAAGATCATGTGCAGAACATGAAATTATATTAAAATAATCAATAAATGATTGGTGAGCAATGATGCTGATGGCTTTTTCCTTTTTTCAATGTGGAAATATGATCTCTAATGGATCATTTTCTAAGAATAAATATTCATTTCTTAGGAATGGAGAGATAGTTCTGAAACTGCAATTTAATCAATTATTGTAGTTATTAGTAAGTATAAACTGTAAGATTAAGCCGGTGGAACAGCCGGCAGCTTGGCAGAGGAGCAGGTGGCCTGGCCCGCATGCCTTAATAGGTTGCGTTATTTATCCTGGGGAAAGAGTCCCGGGAGCAAGGGTGGTCTACACCACCTGTGACCTAAACTCTGTCAAATAATATAAGTTGTTATATTAGGCCGGTAGAATTACCAGCAGCTTGGCAGGAGATTCGCCTGGGTTCGAGGAGAGTCTGGGAGTCTAGAAGTCAGACTGCCAGGGACTGCTTGGACTGAGGGCCTATAAGCCACCTCAGTCTTTTCCCCAATAATTAAAAACACCAAGACCTTTTAATGTTTTAATGCTTAGCCCTTAGCTGGGCAGACTCTCAATTAGCTACTCTAAGTTAACCCAGATCACCTAATCCCAAACTACCATGTGCCTGTGATTACCTTCCAGCGGTCTCAAGATGTCTGTCTCCTTCTGTGTCTCCTGGCAGAAAGAGAAAGAAAGATTCTCTGTGTGTGCTCAGGGTTCCTGCTGTGTTCTAATCTCAGAAGTCCCGCTTTCCTATACTCTTTCTGCCCAGCCAATTGGCCATCAGCAACTTTTATTAACCAATCAAGAGAATGCCTCAGAAGGGGTGATAACCAGATCTCAGCATTGAAATCAGACTATCAGGAGCAACAATATTATACCTTCCCTCAACATAGTTCAGCAGCTAAGAGCACTTGCTATTCTTTCAGAATACTAAGGTATTGTTCCTACATGCTTGTGTTGGCTCATAACCATCCATGACTTGAGTTCCAAAGGATCTGAAACTCTTTTCTGACCTCTTCAGACACAAGGTACACATTTAACGCACATAGTATATGCAGGCAAAACCTCATACATACACAATAACATAAAATACATTTAAGTGACCACATTTCTTATCTTCTAAAATATCTTTATGAAGCCAGGCATGATGGTTTAATGCTTGCTATCAGAGAAGTCAGAAATCTGAGACAGGAGGGTATTAGTTCTAGCCAGTTTGGTCTACACAGTAATTTTCAGGTCAGTATGAGAAACAGAATGAGACACTGTCTCAAAAAAAAAAAAATCTATCTGTTCTCTGAGTTTCTGAGCACTTACAACAGAAATCATTAGAAACAAATAATAAAAAGCCAAAATGAACTTACCTGCTCATCTAAACATAATTTTCATGTCTCTTCTCCACCAGAGAGTTATATTGCACTCACTTACCACTCATTTCTTACCACCCTAAGATGGCCATTTTGTCTTACCCACTTATCGCCAACACTCCTGTCTGGAAAAACATTAATGCATATCCTGAATTCTTACTGTAAGGAAGCTAAGTAGGTATAGAAAGAGCTAGGAAAAGATACTGAACACCATTGGACCATACTACAGGGAGAATATAATCCATAACAATAGTCCTTTCCCTCAAGGAACACAGAGAGGCACAGCATATTATCATTCAGGGGCTAGTGTCATAAGTACAGGAAAACCACAGTTTTAACAAAAAGTGGAGTGAGTGAGACAGGCTTCCCTAGAGGAAGGGCATTTAAGCAAGGATTATGATCATGGGAGAGAGGCTTGTGGTGGGCCTCAAGACAAATAGGCATGCCCTTCTGCTGCCTGCTTTTTAAATGGCATTTCTGTTTTCAGGGGTAAGAGGAGTTTCTTCACAAATGTTCTCTAACTACCTTCCCATCAATTGATCAAAGAGAGGGAAAAAGGATGAAAGGCATCAAAGCCAGCCAGTGGCTGAGAGTTCGGGGAGGCATCCACTGGTCATCACATTGCTCTAGTCCACTGCCTAGGAGAAGTACTTCACAGTAATTCTTCCCTCTTCCCCAGGCAAAGTCATCAAGAAGTCCTTTCCTTTATCACAAAATACAAGATAGCCCAAATCTGTCATTTCTTTTATTCCTTCTCACGGCACCCAAGCCACATAACACCTTCTTAATGAGTAGGCTCTCCATTCCTTTGAAAAATGCATGCTGTATCATGTGACTCCCTGCTCAAAGCTCTCAGGACTTTGTCATTACCCTGAGAATGAAATTAAGTGTCCTCCCCATCCCTTCCTACAGAATGATCTTGCCAGCCTTGATCTTTTAATGCTTTCCTCGGAACTTACTATTTTCTTAATCACCCTGGCCTTTTTTTTTCCATGACTCTAGTAGATAGATACATTGGCTCTCACTTGGAAACCTTTGAACCAGACATTTCTCTAGTTCAAAATAGTCGTCTTAATAGGTGTGTCCAGATTCTCATTTCATTCAGGTCTTTCCTAGCACCATTCCACTGGAGAAACTTTCTTTGGCTTTAATCTAAGAGAGAATCCCTCCAACCTCTATCATGTATTTTCTTTCTTATCATTTTTCTTCCTAGAACTTTTGTTTTGTTTTGTTTGGTTTGGTTTGGTTTTTCAAGACAGGGTTTCTCTGTGTAACAGCCTGGCTGTCCTGGACTCACTTTGTAGACCAGGCTGGCCTCGAACTCATAGAGATCTGCCTGCTTTTGCCTCCTGAGTGCTGGGATTAAAGGCGTGCGCCACCAACGCCCGGCCCTAGAATTTTTTTATATTTTATGATTTTTATGCATTAATTTATTGTTTATCCATCAAACTAGAATGTAAAGCTGATAAGGACAAAGATTTCATCTTGGTTGTCATTATGCCCCTTACATCTTGAGTAGTAACTTGCCATGATACATGCCCAATAAATTACTATATTAACTCAATGTTTGTAGAAGCTTATTGTTCTGACTTCAGAGTACATTCTAACCCAGTTCCTGAACTTCCCTAGACTGCAGCTTAACTGGACATCATTCCAGTATTGCTTTGTTTATACAATTTCTTCACTTAAATGCTTTCTTGGTCTTCACCTACTAAAGTCCCACCCATCGCCTGACTGTGGCTCCTCTGGTCCTTCCATCAGCAGGGTGTCTCATGGGACCTCAAAGTCAATTTTAAACCCATTTGTTTTATGCCAAAGTGTAAGGTCTACGCTTCAATTTCCATCGGATCTGGAGTACAAAGCGTAACAGCTGTGAATCTACGGAGGAGAGTGGGATTTGAGATTTTAAAAATCTGTGTAAAGTTAAGGCCTTGTTTAATAATCAAGTGTATGATCTTAGACAAACTGTCTCTTCAGTCTCAGTTTTCTCATTTATAAAATGGAATTAAAAATTCCAATAGTTGTTGAAAAATGAGATAAGGTAGCACATGCAAAACTGATTTATAATTGGATTCTTTTGTTTATCTTCTATTTTTCTAAGGAAGATGATGTGTCCTTTATTCTTCATATCATTGTATCATCTGGAATACTTCAGAGTATTTGACAAGTACTCTGTTGTCAACAGTCAAGTTCAACTGAATAAAGCTTCTCCATTATATCAAGACTCTGCCTCTACCATGACACCAGACATTTGATAGCTATTAGCATCATGTTTCTCCACCACTCAGGACCCGAACTTCCTCTCTCTGTAGTCCTGTGCCCTAACTCTAACAGGCCTCATTTCATCAAGACCCAGGAAGTAGAAGCAATTTTCCCTCAGAATCACCTCACTCTCCTTCAAACTCAAGAGCACAGGTTATAAAAATAATATTTTCCTACACCTTACATACTTCTTTCCCCTCTACTTTCTAGGAGCCCAAGTACAACGATTTCTGACCCCCAATTCCGTAAACAGCTATTGAATTTTACTTTTTCTAATCCTCTTTTTATGACAAACCTTCATCCTGTCAATTTCCATATACACAGATTGCCTCAGATGTGTTTTGCTTTCAGATGTTTGTGAAAACAAGTGTTCTACGATTGCTTCCATTATGCACTTCACCTGTGAGGTTGCTAGATATAGCTCTATCTTAGGTTCCTTTTAGAACACAGTACAAAGTGAATTTTCCCTTTGTTGGTTATTAGAAGTCTTGCTAACATAACTGAAGCCTAACCTTCTTAAACAGTTACTGAGTTCTCAAAGTCAAACACCAATCTCTCAAAAGCAACTTTCTTCTTCTTTTTTTAAATTTAAAAAAAAAAGGAGTTTCCATATAATACCGGTGTGATGGCTCATGCCTTTAATCCCACCACTAGAGAGGCAGAGGCAGGAGGATCTTTGTGAGTTCAAGGCCAGTCTGGTCTATAAAGTGAGTTCAGGACAGCCAGGGCTACACAAAGAAACTCTGTCTCAAAAAAATACAAAAACAAAAACAAAAACCAGGCAAAGTATCAGACAAGTCACAAAATACTAAAACAGTCAAACTAAAAGACAAAAACAATGTCAAAACAAAACAAAATGAAACAAAAAGTCCACAAAAATACCACTGAGTTTATTTTGTGTTTGCCAAGTATTTCTGGGTATAGGGCCTGACCCAGATGGAGTATGCTTGAGATATCCAGGGACACAGCATTGAAGAAAACTCATTTTCCCTTTGCCAATGGATATAAATTTCACAGAGCTTCTTCACTAGCAGTAAGATCCTGTGTCCACTTTCCCATCTTGATGCTGGGAATTTTTTATTCTTAAAAGAAAATTGTTAGGTCTCAAGAAATTCAGATATCCAGAAATGAGCTCAACCTGGGCTAAAGAAGTATTTCTGACAGATAAAAGCCAACATTCCTCAGAAACTTCTCATCTGCCAAATGGAGTCAGTTCCCTAGCTTCTAGCAGAATGGACATATGTAAAGTATACCAACACTCATGCTGGCCTCCAGGCTTCTGTAGTATCACAAGTACCTGTTGTACACTTCAAAGTCAATACGAGCATCCTGGACTTCCTTTTCAATCCTACCTACTCATCCTCCTTATAGTCTACACGATTTGTCCAACCTACACTCTCTATTCCCTTTCTTGCTTCTCTCTCTCCTCTTACTCTCTCACAATGTTCTATTCTCCATCTCTTGCTATCTTGCTTTCTCTACTATTTTCTCCCAATCTCCAGCTTCCCTATCACTGGCCATGCCCAGCCTACTTCTTTCTCTATAATCTGGACTCTTTCAGATGCCTCTAGATACTTTCTTTCTCTTGTTCACAATAGCAAACCCCACCCAATGAAGCAGATGTGTTGACAGTTTCTTTACTATGCACCCTTGCATATAAAAATTACACTAAGAACATATATTAAAAAGATAGGATTGGAGTCATGGTTCAGAAGCTAAAAGCATTGGCTGCTCTTGCAGAGGACCCTTTGGTTCCCAGCCTCCACCTCAGGCAGCTCATACCTGTTTGTCACTCTGGCTTCACGGAATCTAATACCTTCTTCTGGCCTCTTTGGGCACACACACATAGCATACATTTACATAGACATATACATAAATAAAAATAAAATGTAAAAAAGAGAACACATTTTTTTCACAATGCTCATCAAATTAAATCAGAATAAATTAAAAACTTTCAGACTGAACATGTAAAACACAGGAAAAGATTGTTTGGCAATGATCTAGACTATGACTGCACCAAGAGTACAAGCAACAATAACTCAGTGGGGCTAAAGCAAGCACAAAGCTTCTGTGCAGCAAAGGAAACAATCAATCAATGGGATGAAAAGGTCATCTATGGAACTGGAGAAAGTTTTGCAAGCCATATATCCAAAAGAGATTAAAATCCAAAACATATAGTGAATTCAAACAACAGAAATAAAATAACTCATTAAAAAGAAACAGGCAAAGGAATGAGCATGGTGGCACACACCTTTAATCCCAGCACTTTTGAGGTAGAGGCAGGAGGATCTGTGTGAGTTCAAGGCCAGCCTGGTCTACAGAGAGAGTTCCAGGACAGTCAGGGCTACACAGAGAAACTCTGCCTCAAAAAAACAAAAACAAACAAACAAAATATGCAAAGGTCCTGAGTAAACATTTTTCAAAAGAACACACATCCATGGCCAACAGGTACACAAAAATGTTCTCAGCATCAGGAATTACCAGGGAAATGCAAATTAAAATCACAGCAAGATGTCACCTCACACCTGACAGAATGTTCACTCTCAGAAAGATGAGAATATGGAAGAGATTTGAAGAGACTGTGCTCTCTGGGCACAATTGTAAGGTAGAGCATACAGAGCCATCGTGAAAACCAGTATAGCTTTTCTGTAAACATTAAACACAGATATATGGTTCAGCAATCTTCATTATGGTTTTATATATAATATATATATATATATTTGTGTGTGTGTGTGTGTGGTTTTTCGAGGCAGGGTTTCTCTATGTAACAACCCTGGCTGTCCTGGACTCACTTTGTAGACCAGGCTGGCCTCGAACTCCGCCAGTTCGAGATCCGCCTGCCTCTGCCTCCCGAGTGCTGGGATTAAAGGCGTGTGCCACCACCATCCAGCGGTTATATATTTTTTAAAAGTACAAAATCAGTATTTTGAAGAAATATCTGTACTCCCATATTCATTGAAACATTTTTCACAATAGACAGGATATAGATTCAACTCAAGTTCTTGGCAGTGGATAAAGAAAGGGCGAAATTTATGGATATCTATGCATGTTTATCCATTTATATGAAAATATGCTACACATAAATATATACTATGTATAAAAATAATACTATTTAGTGACAATTTAAAAAACAAAATGCTGTCATTCATGATAGCATGGCTAAAGGGTATGAAGTAAAATAAATTTAGAGAAATATTAAGACACTGATAATAATATTCTAATAATAACATCTATGATAATCAACATATTAATTAACAAGTAATTATTAAGTAATAATAGTTGATTATATAAATGGTTGATATTTTGTAATAATGTAATATTTAAATTATATATAGTGAAAATAATGATGATGATAAATATTGTAATAATAATATCACTTTTCAATAGAATCTTTAAAAAGTGAACTCATAAAACAAAAAAACAGCGAGCAGTGTGAAGAAGCAGCACAAACAAGCCCAAGATGTACCAAACACGGCTGTATCCCTGCATTAGGGCTGGCAGAATTGTAAGGCAGAGCTGCCGCCATGCCCAAATGAGAGGTTGAAGGGGATGCTAAAGGAACAAACCCAAGATGAAGAGCCACAGAGAAGATCTGCAAGGTTGTCTGCTAAACCTGCTCCTCCAAAGTCAGAGCCCAAGCCTAAAAAGGGCCCTGCAAAGAAGGGAGAGAAGGTACCCAAAGGGAAGAAGGGAAAAGCTGATCCTGGTAAGGATGCAAATAATCCAGCCAAAAATGGAGACGCCAAGACAGACCAGGCACAGAAAGCTGAAGGTGCCGGAGATGCCAGGTGAAGTGCGGGCATTTTTGATAACTGTGGGCTTCTGGTGACCTGTACAGTTTGAAATATGATTTTTTTATCAAGTTTTATAAAAATGCGGAATTTTTTTTTACCTTTTTTTTTTAAGCTATGTTGTTAGCACACAGAATACTTCATTGTTTTGAGGGGAAGGAATGTACGGCAATAACAATGTCTCCCAATCAGGATCGATGATGGAAAACTGTTAGAGAAAGATCTAATCTCAGAGGCAGATTTCAATGCTAGATATCTGGTTACAGCCCTTTCTGAGGCACTCTCTGGTTGGTTAATAAAACTCGCTGATTGCCAATTAGCTGGACAGAAAGAGTATAGGAAAGTGGGTCTTCCTGGGACCAAGAAAAGGAACCCTTGGTTTTACATAGAGGAACTTCCCTGCCAGGTCTCTGGAGCAGAGGATGTTTGTGTGAGAGCTCGGTGGACCTTGAAAGTATAACAAGCCACATGGCTGGTTGGGATTAGGTGGTCTGGGATTAATTTAAGAGAGCTAGTTGAGAGTCTGCCCAGCTAAAGGCTAAATGTTGAAATATTTAAAGGTCTTAGTGTATTTAATTACTGGAAAAAGGGCCACAGTGGCTCTAGGCTGCCAGCTAAAACAATCCAGGCCTCCTGGCCTCCTGCCAATCCCCAGCAGCTGCCCCTCCAGGCCACCAGCAATTCTGCAGGCCTAACATAACAGTTTGTAGTTATTAATAAATATCCATCAGCTGCCTCATCAGACTGCACCACCAGGCTGCCCTTCCAGGCCACCCCTCCAGGCCTACAGGTCTCTAAGGCAAATCAGGCCTGCTGGTCTTCCACCAGGCCCCTGGTTGTTCCTTAGACCTAATATAACAATTTATTGTTGCTAATAAATATCATTGGTAACAAGGTTTCAGTTTCAGAAAATATCTTTCTCTGATAATTTTGAAAGACTCCTGTTGGCTCCCAGGAGAGATGTCCTGGTGTTGACATATGTGGCCACCATGGCACAAAATGCCTAATGTGATATGGGAAAACTCTGAATTCATTTGTATATCCAACTTCCCTTATACTACCAACATAGACTTAATTCCCTTAAAACCAAAGACCTTTTGGAACCTGAGCCCCAAATTTGGTTTTCCAGTCTATTGGGTGATCTAGACTTTGCAGTGACATCACTGAGTGTCCTCAGAAGACCAGTGGTTCCTTTTATGAAAGACTGGATGTTCAGACTGATAATTCTGCCATTTTCATTTCATTTCCTGAAAGTCAGGGTCGGCTTGTGAAAAATTAGTAAACAACATCCTCAATGTGATGATGGGTCACACTCGTCAACCCTCACTCTAAGCTACTTTCCCTTTTTCAAAATGTTGAATAAAGATGTGTCATTGGGTTTTATAGTGGCTTTCTGATTTTGGTAATCTATACAAGAAGGCCTTTTGGAACTTCTTGTATGCTGTTAATGATTGTTTGCCCATGTCCTGCCTAAAGTACCATGATTGTTAATGAAAAGTATCTTTAATAAAGTTGGATACAGTTAGGCTTGGGGGGGGGGGGACAAAGAGAATAGTCAGGCTCGATGGTGCGGCCTAATCCCAGCACTCGGGAGGCAGAGTCAGGCAGATCTCTATGAGTTTGAGGCCAGCCTGGTCTACAAGTTGAGTCCAGGATATCCAGGACAGATTACACAGAGAAATCCTGTCTAGAAAATCAAAAAATAAAAAGACAGAGAATGAGAAAGTATGGCTGCTCAGCCCTGGAGGACTGGGAAAGGGTCAGCAGTCAGAGGGCATAGACTTTCAGCTATAAAAATACCAGTCAGTGACTTGCACACAGAACCCTCTGCAATGACTAGAATTCAGAGAGGTGTGGGGATATGAGCTAATGCCTATTTTCACTGGGTGTGGGGATGGAGGAGTGGACTGAGAAGGAAAGATCCCCTGGTTTGCTTGAAGGTCAGCACAAGGAAGTATTGAGGGGGCCAGAGTGTTTCTCCCTTCTGACCTCCAAATCTGAAATGTGTCTCTCCCCAGGGCCTGTGGGACTCAATTTGCTGAAGACTTTCCAGGAAATAAATGTAATTACTGCAAAAAAAATACCAGTCAGTTCAGAGGCCTAATATTAATACTATGTGCTGACTATAGTTAGCTATATTTTACTGTATACTAGGAATTTATATAGAGGGACATCTTAAATGTTTTTAATTACACACTAATAATAAATATATACAAGGTCATATACATATGAAATAACTTTATAATAATTATTTCATAATACATGTATATATCATGCCATCACAGTATATACCTTCAATCTTTATAATTTTATTTGTTGTACTTCAATAAAGTTGTAAAAAATAAAATAAATAAATAGCACCAAGAAGAGAAAAGGAAGGAGGAGGAAAAGAGAGAGATGAAGTGAGAAAGAAAACATTAGGCATCAGACTTGGAGTTTGAACCTTGAGATCCACTCCTGACACAGTTACTAACAACACAGCATACATCAAGTCAGTCATGTCCCTGGACTGAGCTCCAGTTTTCTCAGCCTTAAATCAAAAGGTTTTGTCACAACACAACTTATAGTGCCATACTGTAGCATGATAGTTTTGTAACTAAATGTCTAATCAATCAACTAATGTGGTTATGGTACAATAAATATAATAGAGACTCAAAACAAAAAACCCTTTGATTCAATATGGGGGAAAAAAATGTTCCGTGGCATTCTAGTGCCACCTATTGGTCATAGGATTCCTTGTTGTTGAGAATAGGGCTCTCATGGCATCTACTCACTTATAACCGGGTTTTAACCGTGTAGTACAGAATAACTAACTATCCTACAACCAACAGACCGAAAGGAACAGGAGCATAGACTTTGTTACTTGTTAGTGGGACACTTTGCCCTAGTGGAGCTGCCATGTAGGCCCCCAGCGCAAGAGGAAGCTCTTAGCACATATGACTTCTGAACTGAAGGGGCTGATATATAGGGACACCCCACTCCAGAGGAGTAGGATAGATGGGAGAGGAGGGAAAAGGTGGTAAGGTGGGACCAGGAGGGGTGGAAAGAAGGCACTGTGGTGGAGATGTAACTTGAAGTACTAAATAAACATTAAAAAAAAAAAAGAATAGGGCTCTCTACCCTGAAAATAGGTAAGATTGCTGTCATAGCCATGTGGCCAGTTTTCCCTGTGACAGCAGCTTCTGTAGAAAGGGGTTGCTTGCTTGATGTCCTTGGTGGGTTTTGCTTTTGGAAGGTTTTGCTTTTTCTTCTGTTGTTGGAGGGGAGGTTTTTTGTTTTGTTTTGTTTTTGTTTTGTGTGTGTGTGTGTGTGTGTGTGTGTGTGTCTGTCCCAAACCCAATGCTGCCAGGCTTTGCTTTAGCTTTGGTTGCTAAATCAAAACACATGTTCTTCTGGTTCATTCAAAAAATATTTAATCATTTTTACCAGTTATTAAGTATTGTTAATTCTTAACTGTTCCAAAAGATGCTGTGGAGGGAAGAACAGCATTTAGTGTCCAAAGGGGAGGGAAAAGATTTTAAGAGATGGCCCAGCAACTTAACTTTCTGTGTGACTTGAGCCTTGATTTCCTCGCATTAAAATTCTGACAATGTATGGTAATATCTATTTTGGGTGTCCACAAGGGTTCATGAAGTACCTGTTATGGTGCCTGGCATGACCTAATCACTAGAGAATTGCTAAGATACAGCTCATGTCTGTAAATAGCATGTACCTTAGGGGTAGAGGGCATGTTCACCTATGTGATGGTGTTTGCTGTTTTCTCGTGCTTGCCAGAGGCGATGACAGAAGGTGATAAGACAGTAAGAGAAGGAAGCATAGGTGTCTCATGCCAGTATCTTAGTTGTTAATTTTTATTTTCTTTTTTGCAGGTGGAGTTTCGAGACAGGGTTTCTCTGTGTATCCCCGGCTGGCCTGGACTCACTTTGTAGACCAGGCTAATTTTGAACTCACAAAGATCTACCTGCTTCTGCCTCCTGATAGCTGAGTGCTGTGATTAAAGGTGTGCACCACCATACCAGGCAATTACAGACAGCTGTGAACTGCCATATGGGTGCCAGGGTTTGAACCTGGGTCCTTTGGAAGAACAGTCAATGTTCTCAACCACTGAGCCATCTCTCCAGCTCCTAGTTGTTAATTTTTCTACCCCGCCTTTCTGATCCTACTATTCTCTACTGTCTACTGTGTGACATTCTAATTAATTCTGCTGGTCAGCCCTGAAAACATACATATAGAGACTGAGCAGGTTCTATTTATGTGTGTGTGTGTGTGTGTGTGTGTGTGTGTGTGTGTGTGTGTATCCAGATGCATATATGCATATAACAACAACTGATGAAAAAGGAGGCCATGAATTTAAGAGAGAACAGTAATGCTACATGATTATATTATAATATAAAAAATAAAGCATTTTTAAATTCATAATTTGCAAGTGTTACTTTCTCACTGGTTCTTGAGTTCTTCATTTTTAAGGCCTAACAGTGCAGTGCCTCTAATTACAGATACACATTACATGTGTAACAACACACCAAGGCCACAATTCAAAAGTCTAAGATTCATTCATTCATTCATTCAATGAACACTGAGAGTAATTGTTCCAGAACTTTTGCTGGGCACTGGGGATATAGATTCAGGGTATCCACAACCAGAGACTCATATTCTGTGAGGCAAGAAAATAGGTATAATTCCTTGCTGTTACTACAAAAGAACAAAACAGCAATTTACAATTAGGAACTAAAAAAATAATGAGTACTAAATTTTTGTAAGCACTGAGCATGAGCCAAGTACTAAGCACCTTAGTCCCAGATCTCCTGAGCCCTGGTGAGTTGGGAGTTTTCATTGTCTGCATTTTACAGATGACAGAGCAGAGCCACAAGTTATACACCTCAGCCAAGTTCTAAGAGGCAGAAGCAGAACTCAACCCGAATCTGACTTTGGGAGTCTATGTTTTTGAAAAACTTAGAGCACTGTGCTCACAGAAGACTTGAATGTAAATGAATCAAGTCAGATCTTTCTAGAATAGCTTCATGTGATGTGATTATGCAAACATGACCCTCAAGAGTTAGCCCACACCACCCCTCAAGCAGTGCACAGAATATTGTGAGATGTGGTGGTGCATATAGATCACAACATATTTCATTTAAAGAATACTGTACTGCAAGGCTGGGGAAGGCAGACAGGGCAAGTAAGCATTGAAACTGATTCAGGGAATATTGATGAGACTCTGCCTGGAAGAGGTAAGCATTTGACCTGGGCCTTTAAAAATGAGTTGGCCTTGAAGAAGCAAATGTGAGTGAGGAGGTGGAGTGAAGGTCATCAGGTTTAATAGGCCTGAAAGATCTGACCAAGGTTTTTCATTGATTTTTATCATAATAGGACAGCAACATAGTGCTTACCTTAAGAAGAATAAAGCAGGCTAAATAGAGATTAGTTTAAATTAAAAGAAGTAAGTGATCACATAGAGAAGAAACAGCTGTGCACTGCTCAACCCAGACATTATGGAACTCTGGGGTAGCCTGGAGCTCTTCCAGAGGCATATGTCAGGATTTCTTTCCTAGGAAGAACTCCTAGTATGTTGCAAGCATTGGTGAGTACCTGAAAGCTGCCACACAGAATGAGGACATTCTGCATTGCTGCAGAGAATAGGACCAGAGTGCAGGCGTACAAACTGAAAGCATTTGGTCTTACTCAATTTAAGAAGAAATGTCTGTTCTCCGTTCCAGAAGGCTGTTCTATTGAGTCACTAATTCTTCTTAAGAAGAGCCTGGGTAGCCAAGGTTACCAAAACAGGACTTTTGTGATGGACAAACATTGTTCTAAATAATATCTAGGTTGACTAAGTGATCTAGCTTTACAATTCTGTAATTTAGATGGGTCATCATGCAATATCCACATTGCCCAACAGTCTCTGTTTTGACGACTTTATCAAATGGCCAGCATTCGCCAGAGTTTGGCTTTAAATCATGGCTATGCTCATTCCTTGTGCCTCACTCCGTCCTTGAGTTTAGCCTGGCGAGTTTATGATGAGTACTTGAGAAACAAAAGAAATGCTTCATTCCTGCTTCCTAGTGTGTCTGAGTTGAATGCTCAGGAGTTTGTGAATCACTCACAGCTGCTCCCCACCATCATAGCATCCTTGATCTGTCCAGCTGCTACCCATGTGCTCACTCTGAAAATAAGAGGATGAGCAGGATGTCCACACACAAGGATAGCTCTGAGGTCTGTAAATTCAACCAAGATATTCTGGAAAATAGCTACACTTCCACCTGATTAACTTCCTCAGAGAATTTTTACCTCATGTTTACAAAAAAACATGCCCTAACTCTTCTCTTCATTTGTGTTAAAGAGTCCTTTATTTTTAGAAATTTTCTTCAAGTTAACACAGAAATTTCCAGATAACTTAGACGAGGATTTGAAGGAAGATTCAGCCAACTACCCGAGATAGCCTCCTCTTCAGAATGTATTTTTTTTTAAGTCCAAGTAGCTAGAGAGTTATCTACCCATGGGAACTAGTAAGAATTTCACTACACTTCAGTGAAATAAAAATCTTACCAATAAACCAACAAAAGGTTCTATTAAGGAAAGGAATCAGATTTCTTGAACTATTGACTCTGCCAGCTCAAAATATTATGGCCATTAATAAGTAAATATCACTCACCAGTTACATATTCATTCAACAAATGATGAGAGCCTACTCTCTTCCAAGAACCATTAAAACACTAGGAAAGGAAATATTTTAAAAAATAGATTAACAAAAAGTATGGTATTCATATAGTTTACATTTTCTAATTTCCTAATTAAGAAATAGTGAGGAATAAATACATAAACTAGGCATTATACTAAATACAAAGTGTTACAGAAAAATAAAATTAAAGGGTAAGGAATGTTGAAGATCATGGTTTTAAATAAGATGATAAAGAGAGATCTCCAGAGAAAGGGACACTGTAGCAAAGAGTTGAAGCGGGTAAGAGAAACAAACTGATGAGCGTTTTTGAGAACACTCCTGGCAGAGCTACAGTAGCGGTCAGGAAACAGTGCGGAGGAAAGTAGATACACTGAGAACTAGGATGTGAGTCAGGATAAGTGATAAGAGAAGAACTTCTGACCAATGTAGTAGTGCACACCTTTAATTCCAGCACTTGGAGGCAGAGGGACAGAAGAATCTCTCTGAGTTAGAGGCCAGCTGGTCTACATAGCAAGTTTTAGGCAAGCCAAGTCTACATAGTAGGACCCTGCATAGAGGTTTCCCAGAAAGCTAGAAATAGATCTGCCACATGATGGTGCATTTGGGCATGTTTCCAAAGGACTCTACATCCTACTACTACTGGGATCCTTACACATTTATGCTCATTGTTGCTTTAGTCACGGTACCCAGGAAATAGAAACAGCCTAGATGTTCAACAACCAAAGAATGGATAATGAAAATGTGGTATATTAACATAATGAAACATTAGTCAGCTGTTAAGCAAAATAAAATTATGAAATTTACAGGTAGATGGATGGAGATGGATAGTCATTTCTGAGTGAGGTGGCCCTGACTGACAAAGCCAAAACATTCCATGCTTTTTTCTTATTTGTGGGTGTTAGCTTAAATATTTAAGATGCATGTGTTTCATTTGGAATATCCAGAGAGATCAAGAAGGTAATAAGGGGTATACTTCCAAGGAGGGGGAGAGAGAATACAGTGGTGTAAAGAAGAAAGGGGGAATAATAAAACAAGGATTAAATAGGGTTAGGGATGGGAAGGCATGGTAGAGAAGGGAGTAGAAGGATAGATAACTTATAAAGGGCTTCTGCTAAAGTCATATGGAATCCCACTACTGTGGAAGCTTCCTAAAATACATGTATACACATACACAAAGGGACAACAATGCCTTTACTAAAAACCACAGGCTAACAAATTAAAATGCCTAACACAAGAAATGGGTTACCTCTTTTGGAGTTGTTGGAAAAAGGGGTTCCATAGACGCCTTCCTAAACATCAGAGGGTACTGCCATTCCTTTTGGTAGTCCCCTGAAACTTGACCATAAGGCCCTATTGCTGAAGACACTTCATACTTAGGTCATAGAACATAAAGATGTCAAGTTGGTATTGTCCTCAAAGCTTCATCCTTACTGGCTATTCATAGAGCTGGAAGGTGCTATGAAGGCTATAAGGACAGAAAAGTAATCATCAGTTTTACCAAGTGGTTAGCCTTGTGAGAAACAATAAGGACTGGTCTGGTAAGATTACAATAGTGGCACCAATCACTTTCTTATAAGAGGTAAGTAACCAATCATTTTCTAAATGGGTTTAAGACCTGTTACATAAAATGAAACTCCTACCTGGCACCATTACTGGGGCCAAGAACCTGTGGCTAAACAGTCCATTGGCCTGAGGGGAAAACCTATTATTATTGTACTTAATGGATATAGTATTAAACTGACTCAAAATGGCTTATCACTATACCCATATATTAGGGCATATCTCAACTCTAATCAGATAGCTTCATTTTGCAGTAGATAACAGTTAACACAGAGACCTACAACTGGTCAAGGTACAGAGAATAAGAGAGTGCTGGGTGACTAGTCCTACATGGTACCTCCTCTCAAGTCTCAGAAGTCATCTCAAAAGAGGGGGTGGGAAAATTGTAGAATCTAAAGATGGTAAATAATGACAATATAAAAAGGGTTTTTTGCACATTAATGGGGCAGTACCACATATGAGCTCACAGCAGTTGTGATAGCATGCATAAGGCCTTTGGAAAAAAAAAAGAAAGAAAGCTCAAGCCAGACAAAATTCCAGCAATGAGTGAAGAAGTACACAGGAGATTCCACCCCAGCTGAGGATTTATTGGCATTTTGATTTTTAGCTACTGGGAAATGGGGAGTCATTTTTTAAGGATATGACCTCTGATATATCGATGACACTCCTGATAGTCCCATACAGCTACACAAATTGGATGCTATATTTAAATACATTCTAAACATTTATCCTTACACAGACAAAGTGTAGTTTTCATCCCTCACCAAGGAAACATCTCTTTGTAACAGAGGCCATTACAGAAAACCACAACCAATCAAAATGGAGAGTTGTGGAGGCTAGTCCCAACTCACACTTTTATAAAACAACTATATCTAAGGCTCAAGGATCATTCTAAAAGAAGAGGTAGAGAGAGTGTAAGAAATAAAGAAACATGAATTATGTTGTGAGGCTGTGTCTCCCTATACTTACAAAGTCCCATTAACATGCCGGTTTAAATAAGATCTGAACAAGGATAACACCAATATACATGTTAACATGGAAGAGGGAAAGCTCATGAGACCTCAGCCCGAACAAAGAAATAGAAGCAACGAAGGAATCCTGAGAGCAAGAGGAATAGTCTTCCCCAGAGAAGAGCACTCTGGTTGGTTATCCACTACCAACTGATCAGCCCTGAAAACATACATATAAGTAACATTAAACAGCATGAGCAAGTTGTATTTATGTATTTAGGAATGTGTGTATACATACATGCACACACACACACACACACACACACACACACACAGAGATTAAAGAAAAAGAGGTCATAAAATTTGACTCTATGGGTTTAAAAAGAAAAGGATTTAAAGTTTTGTAGGCAGAGAAAAGGGGAATGGGATGGGAGTTATGGGAGAGAATAAGATTAAAATTTTTGTAGAAAATTCTCAAAGAAAATAAAAACATTTTTTAAAAAAGAACAGTAACTCTGCACGCCCACTGCTCATGCAGACTCAGATAGGCTTAAGGATTTTAGGTGTTCACAGTAAAAGGAGCCTTTATATGGTTTTGCTTCAATATCTTTCCATTTCCTGCACATATCCTGAATGTTTGCATTCTGTTGGAGCCTACAGGTCTGTCTGGACTAGCAGTACTGACTCAGGTGGCATGCAATGCCTCTATAAATTGTCACCTGATTCTGAGTCCTGCTCAAAGATTCAGAAGTCCTATCACCTGGCAGCAATATCTTTAGGGACTCAGCATGTGATTAACCAGTAGAGGCCAGCTAATGCTATGTGGTTACCTAAGAACAGCACCCCCTCAGCTAAGTAAGGTCAGAGTAACAACAACTCTTGGTCTCTGTCTTCAATTACTTTATGATGTAAATATGAAATCAAGCACACACACACACACACACACACACACACACACACACACACACACAC
>CAJQZJ010000522.1:545444-572955 GCA_907164525.1 Lophiomys imhausi | reverse complement strand
CACACACACACACACACACACACACACACACACACACACACACACACTGTTAAACAGGGAGGTGGATAGATGAAATGGGCAGAGTAGGAATCCTTGTCTTCCGATCTCATAGAAGAGTCCTCTGATTTTTGTCACTCAGCCTAATGAAGTTGTCATATGCAGTCTTCCCATGCTGAGATGCATTCCTTCTATATCTAATTCGTTGACAGTTTTTATTTTGTTTCATTTTGTTTTTAAAGACAGGGTTTCTCTGGGTAGCCCTAGTCGTCCTGGAACTCACTCTGTAGACAAGGCAGGCCCCAAACCCATGCCTCTGCCTCCGGAGTGCAGGGATTAAGTATTGTGCCACTAACACCTGGCTTACTGACAGTTTTAAATCAAGAATGGATAATTTTGTTATTTGTTTACATCTATTTTATTGAGAGTATCATGTGATCTTTTCTTTTATTCTGTTAATGTGGCATTAGTCACATTTCTTAACTAGAGTAGATCTTACTTGATTATAACCATTATCTTTTTTATGTTCTGTCAAATTTGATTCACTATTATTTTGTTGAGAGTTTTTATATCTCTTTTCATCAGAGAGGTTGAATTATAATTTCTTTTCCTATAGTGCCATTATTTGACTTCAGTATAGTGCTGGCCTGATAAAAATGAGTTTGAAACTGTTCCTTTTCCTCCAATTTTTGGAAGATTTGGAAAGAGAGAAGTGAATCTTCTAAGTTGTCCTCAGCTCCTCACATTTGTGTGTGGCGTGCCCACCTCGCATACTAAATATATGTATGAATGATGTAATTTAAATTTTTTTGTTTGATAAAATTCCCTTGTGAAAACATCAACTATTCTTTTTTTGTGGAAGGGAATAGATTTTTATTCAGTTTCCTTGTTCAGGTGTTTTATTTCTTCATGACTGAACATTAGTTCTACTTCTGGGAATTTATCCATTTCTTCTGCAAACAGGCATCTTTTGGCTTAAGACTTTTGTAGCTGTCCCACGGTCCTTTGTATGTCCCTAGCATGAGCTTCAATATGCTCTCTTCTGTTTCCAATTTTCTTTATTTGATTCGTTGCTCTCTTTAACTGACCTTTGCTAAATCTTTATATTTTCAGTTTCTTTTGTGTTTTCCAAAAAGCTCAAATCTTAATTTTGTGGACTTCTCCTGTTTCTGGGGGTTTTTTGTTTGTTTGTTTGTTTGTTGCTTATTTGTTTTTGTTCTTGTTTTTATTTCTCCTTCATCTCCTCTCTCTCCTTTATTCCTTTTTTTACTAACTGTGGACTCATTTGTTCTAATTTCCTAGTTCCTTGAGGTGTGGATTGATGTTGTTTATAGACATTTCCCTTCCTTTCATGTAGGAAGTTACCATTATATACTTCTTCCAAGAATGGCCTCTGCTGCACTGGTGAAGTTTTGGTATGTGCTTCCACTTTCATTTGTCACAGATAATTTTTATTTTTATTTTTGTTCCTCTTTGACTCATTGTATGGGATTGTTATTCAATATCCACATATTTGTGAATTTTCAATTTTGCTTCTGTTATTGATTTCCAGTTTCATACCACATGACAAAAGGGAAAAGATACTTGGTATCATTTCAGCTTTCTTAAATCAAAGGTTGTCTTGTGACCTAACATGATCTATGTTGGAGAATATTTCATGTATAAGTAAGAACAATGAGTATATTTTGCTGCTGTTTGGTGGAATGTTCTACATGTATGTGTTAGATCCACATTGTTTAAGTTCACCTTGTCCTTCTTTATTTCTTGTCTGGTCAATCTTTCTGTTATTAAAAAGGATCTATTATTTTACATGTATGTAGATGCTTTGATTTTGAATATATACATTTATACAATTATTGTTTCTTCATAGTTTACTGATTTGTTTATTCTTATAATAATGACTTACCTTGTCTTTGGCAGAAATTTTTGAGTGAAAGTCTATTTTAAGTGATATAAGTATTCCTCTTTTGGTTACTATTTCCATGGAATATCTTTACATCCCTTTGCTTTAGCCTGTGTGCATCCACAAAGCTAAAGAGGGTCTCTCCCTTATAGATAGCTTATAGTTTTATCCATTCAGGTACTCTGTTGATTATAGAATTTAGCCCCTTTGCATTTAAAGCAATATGTTTACCATCCAGGATTTATACTTGCTACTTGGTGTTTATAGTTTTCTGCTTGGTAGCTCTCTTGCTTCTCTTCTTATCTGCTTTTGTGATTTGATAAATGCTTGTTTCTTTGATTGATTTTTGTAGTCTTGACTTTTGATTTTATTTTATCATTTTAAACCTAACATGGATTCTTTTAATTAAATGAGGCTTATTAAAAACACTTTCTAGGGGAGGAAGAGATGGTTCAGCAGTTAATCTTACAGAAGTTTTATTCCTAGAATATACATGGTGGCTCACAACCATCTGCAATTCCAGTTGCAAGGGATCAACCTCTCTCTTCTGGCCTTCATGGACACTACATGCTCATGTGTACAGACAGACAAACAGCCAAAACATCCACATACATAAGTAATTTTTTTCTGACTTGATTCACTTTATTGTTCTTGTTTAAAAAACCCTATGTGGTAGCCACAGCTGGAGCCTGGGTCCTCTGAACACAGACTCAGGTGTGGGTTTTCACAAGATGGTCAGTGAATTCCTGGTAGGGAGACTTGGTGAACCCTGTCTCTTTCCAGAGGTCAGGGGTCAAGGTCTTGGAGATGGCATCAAAGGTGGCCTTGGCAAAGGGTGGTAATGCAGCCTCTGGCTGATGTGTATCAGTCATCAATACCAGCCATCATCAGTAGCTTCTTGGGCACAGGAGAAGAGATGATGCCAGTGCCTCTGGGGGCAGGGATGAGTCACATCAAAACAGAGCCATAGGGGCCTGTCACCTTGCTTGGAACAGTGTGGGGCTTCCAAATCTTGTTCCCACAGTAGCCTCTCGCACAGGGACTATGGAAAGCTTGGCCAAGATGATGGCCCCTCGAATGGCAGTGCCTACCTCCTTGGAGCATTTAACACGGAGACCAACATGACCACTGTAGTCCCCAATAGAGACAAAAGCCTTGAACCTGGTCCACTGGCCAGCCCGAGTCTGCTTCTGCATTGGCATCCTCATCCTTTAGGGATGCGCCCAGGAAAAAGTCTATAATCTCGGATTCCTTAATGGGCAAGGAGAACAGGTAGATCTCCTCCAAGGACTTGATCTTCATGTCCTAAACCAGGTGGCCCAACTTGGTGACAGGGATCCAATACTTGTCTTAGGCTTTACCTCCAGGAGCTGCTCCTCCATGGCCACAACCTCAACCGCTATGTCGACCCCTAATCCCAATCCTCCAGGGAAGCCGCCAGGGCCTCCCAGACTTCTCTCTGCCCTGGCGTCATCCGCCGTTTGGTCTTTTCCCAAAGAAGAAGCATAAGTAATTTTTTTAAAATGAAATACACATCAGTTATGTTAGATACTAACACCTTCAATGTACATCATTTTGTACAAGAAAAGGATTTATTACAAATTGTGCTAATAAAACTCCAAATGTAAGTGATTGAGGTGCCTCTTTCTGATTTCTATTGGTACTCAGGAAGAATTATTTACTAATTCTTAGCACTAAACAGTCACAGAATTCTTTGCCTGGCACTTTGGAAACTCTTGCAGATAATTCAACAACAAGCAAGAATCTTCTCATGTAGGGAGATATATAGCTAGTACAGCTCCCTCCTGTACAAATGATCCCAGGAGATGTGATGGCCCACAGACAGGGGCGTCGCCAGGCGATCTGAAAGAATGTCTGTGTACCATGGTCTCTCTAATTGGTAAAGTAGTTGACTCCACATTACACTGACACCTCCTTTTATTTCTGTCACTACTTCATTAATACCATATTCTTGTAATGCCTGCTTCCTGCTATGCCTTGTAATTTGCATCATCCTTGCAGAATCCACATTCTTGGCAGGAAAATAAAAGAGCCTTTTTCCCCCTTTGTAATTAAGTCGTAGTCACCAACAGGCTACAGTTTTAGTTATTCAGGAATCTTTACTTAAAGTTCAACTCCTATTGCTAAACATTTCCTCACTTTCAACCCCAGGGATCATTAGAGTATTTTCTTCTAAAAATGAGGTGTCTCAGAGTTTCATCACTGGCCCCTCAGGTAGAAGATGAAGTTGCCTGCCAGCTGTCATTTCTGGTTGCTATGGAGAAGTTGGCACTGGGCAAGATGGGACAACTATCCCATAGGACAGTCAGAGCACAATACCATGTGCTTTTTCTTTCAAGTTCCAGATGAATAAGAGTCCATCATGACAGAGAAGCATGGTAGTTAGCAGCAGGCATGGCAGCTGCTGCAGGATGTTGAGAGCTCATATTTTGAATTACAAACTCAAAACAGAGAGGAAGAGGATAATCTTTGAGATTTTTGTCTAGCAGTTCATAGATCTCTATTTCTTTAGCATCAGTTCTGGTGTTTTGCTTTGTTAGTTCAGTTAGGTAGTGTTTCCCTTATTATACATGATCTCTGTGGCCCTATGCTTATATCTGCTCATCTGAAGAAAGGGACATCTCTTCCAAGATGGGCTTGTACAGAGAAATCTCAAGACCAGTCAGTCTGCCTATAGAGTCTAGGTGCACCCAATTAAAGCCTACTGCTGGAGTTCTCTAGTGTGTTGGTGTAATACCTGGATTGTGTGGTGGAGCCTGTGTACACTAGCACAGACCTGGGATTTGGGTATACATGGACAAATTTAGCACCATAGGGACTGGCATTCATTTGGGATCCATGGAAGCCAGTTGGCAGGTCCTCCTTGGTCTGACCTGCCTTTATAGGTCTGGAACCTGGGTCTTCATAAGCAAGTGTGGAGCTTGGGATCATGGGAACAAAGACAGAGCCTGTGAAACTGAGAGATGACTGGGCACTGGTAAAGATGAAGAACTTAGATTTTTAGAGCTCAGACTGAGAGTTAGGTCTGCAGAGGCTACCCTGGAGATTGGATCCAAAGAGACTGTCCTGATGCTGGGATTCTCAGCAAAAATCAGATGTCCCTTTTCTCGTCACATGGCTCCTGCCCAGGCCTCAATGCTCTTGTCCTTTCTTTGGATGCCTGCGCTGCTGCCCGTGGCTTCCCGCCTTCTGTTGCTACCCTGAGCCCTGCAGTCCATGGCTTCTGGAAGTCCTCCGTCCCAGTCCTCTCAGGCCTCGGGCACCGGCTATATCCCAGGATCGGTTTCTCTAGCCTTTGTCACTTATCCCAATGAAAAAGTCGCCAAGGAGATTGGCAGGTCAGGACCTCAGCAAGATGACCTACAAGGGGGAGTTGGGGGTGGGGGAAGGGGGCTGCCTCTCCAGATGGCTCGGAAGCCTGTCTCTGGGCTGCTAGCCCAACTCCAGGCCGGCACTCTCTCATGGTGCTCTCACTTCACCCTCAGGGTGGTGGAAACGCCTGGCAGCCTGCGTCACCCTCATCCCGCAGATCACATTCATCTATGAATGGAAAGGAAAGATGGAGGAGGACAGCGAGGTGCTGATGATTATTAAAACCCAAACCTCCCTGGTCCCTGACCTGACAGACTTTATTCAGTCTGTGCACCCTTACGAAGTCCCGGAGGTGATTGCATTGCCTGAGGAACAGGGAAATCTGCAGTACCTGCGCTGGGTGCACCAGGTCACAGGGTCGGGTTCACATTCTGGCACAGCCCTACCATGACAGCCCTATTCCCACCATAGGCCCTGCCTCTGCCTAATGTCCTCTGGTTTCCAGGTGATAGTGACTGAGTGCCAAATAAATCCTCTCCCGTTGTGTCTTTTAAAAAAAATCAGATGTTCCTTTTCTTCATTCACATTTTGTTAGGAAAAAGAAATATCTCTCTCTGTTACGTGCTTTTTGGTCTTTGGAGAAAATGTAGCATGGTGTATTCGTCAAGTTTCCATTGCTGTGTCAAAATACCTGAGACAATGGGCTTGAAAGAGAAGGTTGTTTGGATTCATTGTTTAGAAGTTTCAATCCACATTCACTGAGCCCTGTTGTCTTTGTAGCTGAAAATCCTGAGTATCCAGTAGTGTGGCTCAGGCGAAAAAGCCAGAAGCCCAAGAACCAAGAAGGTTTTTCAGCCCCTAGACCACCTTGGTACCAGGCAGAAATCCTAGAGTGCAAAAACTGAAAAATCTGGAGTCTTTTTTCTAAGATGTGCATCAGGAGAAAACACGTTCTACTCTAGGGAATTTTTTGAGAAAGCGCTTTCCTCCTTCTGCTTCCCACTGACTCAATGGTACCTACCCCAACTGAGGGAAGTTATCTCCATTTACTGACCAGAGCCTGGTCTGCTTGGTATACCTCACATGATTTAACTCCCTTCCACTATGCTGCTTCATAAAGCTCCCTTCACAAACATAGCCAGACACCATGCTTTATAAGTTTTCTTGGTGTCCCTCCATCCTGGATATAGGGCCAGCAAAAACATAGATTTACAGCTACCAGGCTGAAGATAGAAGCAAACAGATTACACAGGCAAAATGGTTGTGCTTGGAAGTAACTGAAGATTGTGCTACACAAAACACACTCCTTTCTTTCTGAGTTCTCGCATCATTTTTGTCTTAGTTCCCTCTTTCTCTGCAGAGCCCCCTACTCCTGGAAAGGTCTGAAGTTCCTCTCTATTTTCTCACTTTTTTGATTAAAAAATACTTTATTATTTTTATTCTTATTTGTGTGTGGGGGGGTGCTTTTCCTGAATGCATGTCTGTACATCATGCACATGCTTGGTGCCTACAGAGGTCTGAAGAGGTTGTTGGATCCCCTGACACTGGAGTTATAGACAATTGTCTCTATAGACAAATGGTGTCTCAGCACCATGTGGGTGCTGAGAATAAAGCTGGAGCCACTGGGAGAGCAGTCAATGCTCTTAACATCTGAACCATCTCCCAAACTCCTCAAACAAATTTTTTTTGTTTTGTTTTGTTTTTTTAATTTTTTTTATTTCTACAAGTTACATCTCAATGGCAATCCCCTCCCTACTCCCCCCTCCAGTCCCACCCTCCCACCCTCAACCCCCCATCCTCTTCCATTTTTTTTTAGGTTTAAGGTATATCTTATTTCCCCCAACAGCTCCCCCTTTCAGTCCAACAAATGGCTCTTTCTCTTATAATAACAGATACAATACAAAACAACAGAGGTAATTAGGCCACAATTATGAGAGTTATATGGCTTAGCGTACATTCCCAATGTCCAGTCGATATGTATTTGGCACCTGACTTTAAGTTTCTACTATCTAAGCATCTCCATGAGTTTAAAGTTCTATATCTAACTCAACTTTCATACTAACTTGCAACACAATTTTAAAAGTATCTTCCTAGATCTATAACACTCTCTTGACTCCTAAACAACTCAAAATTTAATTATGAGCCTCTAGCTGTCTATTCTTCAACTACCTCAGAGACCTGAGAGGGATAAATATATCTGATTTTATAGGAAGTACAGGGCCTGCAGCTTCCAAAACTAAGAAATGACATACCTGTGGCTTCCTGGACCATTCCCATTTTCTCTCCATACATTACAGCATCGATCTTCAGTCGTTTTGCCCCGTTTTTCTGACAGACATTGATTGTAGAGCAGGGGTTATGAAGGACTTACCTACCCTGTCTTGGCAGAGCCAGGCTGTCGACTTACCTGCTTCCAGGTTTTGTCCTTTTTGGACAGCATTCTGTCTACAGTTGGGGCAAGGGGCTTTTCCTACCAAGAGATAGGCTTGCGACTAATTCAATCATCTCCCACTGGAGATTCTTCGATGCTCATCTTCTACTTGGAGTAGAATAGGGGGTGCTGTCAGGAGTTGATATGTCTTGATATAAAAAATTTCTAGTTAAGAAAACATCTTTGAATGCCATATTCTGCAGATCTCTTGAGGTTTTTGAAGAGGCCCTATCTATCTCTTATATTAGGATAAGCAGATGTTGCTTGTCTCTTAGCAGCTTTATTTCTGATTAGCTTAGAAAATAGCTATAATAGACTGTTATAGTACCTAACACAATGACTGGCTTGCATGACTATTAGTTTGCATTTCTTAATTATCCTAAACAGTTTATGACAATTAGTAGCAAAAGGCCGAAACTTCACA
Organism: Lophiomys imhausi; assembly: GCA_907164525.1. Taxonomy (NCBI): domain Eukaryota; kingdom Metazoa; phylum Chordata; class Mammalia; order Rodentia; family Muridae; genus Lophiomys; species Lophiomys imhausi. Next base: position 564,867 of record CAJQZJ010000522.1, on the reverse strand, counting down.
TTTCATTTTTTTCCTTTACCCCCCTAACCCTTCCATCCCATTTCTCTGGGGTGGGGTGTCCCTATATAACAGTCCCTCTTCTCAGTTCAGAGGTCGTATTAGGGCCAAGAGCCTCCTCATTCATTTGGGGTCTACAAGGCAGTACCACCAGTGAAAAGTGTCTCACTGCCCGGGAGAGAGAACTAAAAAACAACACAATGGAATATTATTCAGCTATCAGGAACAATGAAATTATGCAATTTGCAGCCAAATGGATGGAACTAGAAAAGTTCATCCTGAGTGAGCTAACCCAGACTCAGAAGGATGCATATGGCATCTATTCATTTATAGTAGGATTTTAGCTATATAGTAGAGGATATCAATACTACAACTAACATACCAAAGGGAACATGGACATACACTTCTTATTTTTTATTTTTTTATTTTTATTTTATTCTCTTTTTATTCTTTTTTATCTGTTTGTCTGCTTATTTTCTCACTTTTTTCCCTTTATTTTTTATTTCTTCAAGTTACATCTCAATCGCAGTCCCCTCCCTATTCCCCCTCCAGTCCCACCCTCTCACCCTCAACCCCCCATCCTCTTCCCTTTTTTTTTCTTTTAAGTTTAAGGTATATCTTATTTCCCCCTACAGTTTCCCCTTTCAGTCCAATAAATGGCTCTTTCTCTTATAATAATAAATACAATAGCAATTAGGCCACAGTTATGAGGGTTATATGGCTTAACGTACATTCCCAATGTCCAGTCCATATGTATTTGTGGTACCTGACTTTAACATTCTACTATCTAAGCATCTCCATGAGTTTAAAGTTCTATATCTGACTCAACATTCATACTAACTTGCAACACAATTTTAAAAGTATCTTCTTAGATCTATAACACTCTCTTGACTCCTAAACAACTCAAAATTTAATTATGAGACTCTAGCTATCTGTTCTTCAACCACCTCAGAGACCTGAGAGGGATAAATATATCTGATTTTATAGGAAGTACAGGCCTGCAGCTTCCAAAACTAAGAAATGACATACCAGTGGCTGCCTGGACCGTTCCCATTTTCTCTCCATACATTACAGCATAGATCTTCAGTCATTTGGCCCCGTTTCTCTGACAGACATTGATTGTAGAGCGGGGGTTATGAAGGGCTTACCTACCCTGTCTTGGCAGAGCTAGGCTGTCGACTTACCTGCTTCCAGGTTTTGTCCTTTTTGGACAGCATTCTGTCTACAGTTGGGGCAAGGGGCTTTTCCTACCAAGAGATAGGCTTGCGACTAATTCAATCATCTCCCACTAGAGATTCTTCAATGCTCATCTTTTACTTGGAGGAGAATAGGGGGTGCTGTCAGGAGTTGATATGTCTTGATATAAAAAAATCTAAAGTTAAGAAAACATCTTTGAATGCCATATTCTGCAGATCTCTTGAGGTTTTTGAAGAGGACCTATCTATCTCTTATATTAGGGTAAGCAGATGTTGCTTGTCTCTTAGCAGGTTTATTTCTGATTAGCTTAGCAAGTAACTATAATAGGCTGTCATAGTACCTAACAGAATGACTGGCTTCCATAACCATTAGTTTGCATTTCTTAATTATCCTAAACAGCTTATGACAATTAGTAGTAAAAAGCTGAAACATCACATTTCATTGCTACTGGAGCTGAACTGCAGATTTACCCGCTACAGGAACCAACCCCGGGGAAACTGCGAGATATTTGAAACTGTCATATATCAGACTTTTGTACTAGTAAGGGCCCTTCTGGCGGGGAACCAGAGCTTACTTGTACACAGCTCCGCCACCTGGATTAGTTAGGTCTCCACCTGGGAGGCGTGGCTGACTCATCATACAGGGGTGGAATAAGGCAATGCCAAAAGCACCCCCTTTGGACCCAAGTCCAGAAGACAGCAAAAAAAATTCCACATGGCCAGAGGCCCCAGGCAAAAAAAAAAAAAAAAAAAAAAAAAAAAAAAAAAAAAAAAAAAAAACAGAGCGAAATGTCTCCAACAAAAGAAAGCAACGCTATTCCGTCCAGCCCAAACCACCTCATCACAACTGAAACACATGAAAACGATGACAATTCTACATTATGGAAAGTGATAGAGTCCCTTCAAGAAGAACTTAAAACTATGAAGGAATTCAAAGAAGCCACAATTTTACAAGTCAAAATAACGAATAACACCATTAAAGAGCTCCAAGCCAAGGTGACCCAGCTTGAACAGGAAAAGGATAAAGCAATGAAAGATCTCCAGGCAAAAACAAGCAAACTGGAGAAGGATATGTACAAAACGAACACTACCATTCAAGACATGAAAATAGAAATGGAAACAATAAAGAAAACACAGTCAGAGTTAAAAGAGGAAATGGAGAATCAAGAGAAGAGAACAGGAACTACGGATGTGAGTATGAAAAATAGAATGCAAGAGATGGAAGACAGGATCTCAGGCATGGAAGATTCGATGGAAGAAATCAGTACAACATCCAAAGAAAATTAGAAAGCTAAAAAATCTCTCACCCACAACATCCAAGAAATCAAGGACTCAATGAAAAGACAGAACCTAAGAATTATAGGCATAGAGGAAAGAGAAGACTCCCGACTCCATGGTCCAGGAAATATCTTCAACAAAATCATATTTTCTCACTTTTAATGAGGCTTTTCCCACTTTTCAATCAGGCATTTCTCAATGCTGAATGACATTTTACAATCTGGAGAGTTTTAGAACATTGATTCTGTGATCATATTACTAGAATTTTCATTGTCTATGCCTGTGATATGACTCTGTAGAAAGGCTTAGACATTCTCATAAGTGGTTCTAATGCGGCCAATGCACTATATATACCCTTTCCCAGCCAACCTCATTTTTATTTGGAATTTTAAAATGTTTTTAGATTTATTTATCTTATATCAATTTGTGTTTAGCTTGCATATATGTATGTGTACCAAATCCCCGCAGAGATCAGAAAAGGAAATTAGATCCTTTGGAACTAGAATTACAGACAATTGTTAGCTGCCATGTGAGTGCTGGGAATTGAACCCTGGTTCTCTGCAAAAGCAACAAATACTCCTAATCACCGAGCCACCTCTCCAGCCCATTTGCTTGAGATCTTTAATGCCACATTCTCCTTGGAGCTTCCAAATCCACATTAGCACCCTGAAATATCTCTCCTGAGGTCCAGACTTGTATGTCCCAGTAGCTCTTGTACCTTTTTGTCTAGATGTTTCACAGGCATCTTAAACTCAACAGGCTTGAAGTGGAAATTCTCCTTCCATGTTTCTCTCCACCATTTTTGCCACCGCCCAAACTCAGGTTGAAGTTTAATTACCAATGTAATGGTGGCAGATCTAAATAATAAGTGGAAAGCTGAGCTGAGGTATTTGCATCTGAGCTGGAGAAAAATCATTTAAATTATAAAGATTTTAACATATTACAGAAACATTTTAAAGTTTTAACCCTGGAAGAGGTGTTTGGGTCATGAGGGCTCCATCTTCCTGAATGCATTATACAGTTAGCATGAGAGTGAGCTGTTAGAAAGCATTTGACTCCTTTTGTCCTTGCCTATCTCTTTCATTTGCTCTCATGCCTTCCACCCACTGCTATGAGCTAGAATCACAAAGTCTTATCAAACACAGCCATTCAGTATTGGACTCTCCAACTTCCAGGATCATAAATCAAAATAAACCTTCCTGCTTTATAGATTACCTAGCCTTGGATATAGGATTACAGCAACAGGAAAGGGACTAAATAACCTTGTTAAGTTCATACTGCCTTCCCAGTCACACAAGCCAATAACCTACACCTGCCTGATGCCTTCTTCTTCATCCCCTTCTGCATCCATTGTGTTAGTAAAACCTATGTGTTCTTATTTCTTAAAGTCTTTATAAATTGAATTTTTTCCCTCTAGTCCAACTGCAAGCACCTTAGTTCAGCCCATCATTTCTCATCTAAAAATTACTAAATGACTTTAACATCTCCTATCTTGTTTTCTTCTGACTCATACTCAGTATTAATGACAGTGACATTTCTAAAAATGCAAATGTGAATATGTTATCATGTCCTGCCCCCCCTAAAAAAAAATCCTGTCGTGGCTCTCCATGGTCTGTAGGATAAGACCTTTAGTATTTACTGTTACTCACAAAGTCCTTCATGATCTCCACTGTTTGGGTCTCTGAACCTCACCTTTCATTACACCCTACACCCAACTTGTCCCACAGGATATGGCATAAGCTTTACCTTTGAGCTGCTCTCCTTAAGTCCACCTCATGGGTGAAATAACCCTTCAATGTGTTCCCATAATACCTCCCATCATGACCTTTCTTATCCTGGATTAAAATAATGGGTTGGTTCAGATGACTCTCTGACCACACTTTAATCTGCTCGAAGGGTGGGTCATGTTCTAGTTCTTTTGATACTTCTGGTTCTTTGCACATCATAAGTATTTAATTAAACTTAGGTGACTAAAAAACAGAATGAATAAATAATGTCTGAAAAAGGTCAGCTGTTAAAAAAAAGCTGAATGGCTGACAGTTTTATATTTGGCTATAGGTTTTCATCATAACCTTCATAACCAGAAGAGGAGCATAAATGTAAATAGGATATGAGAAAGAAAACTTTCACAATAAGTTATATGACAAAGATGAACCTTACAAAGTAGACACTGTCTACACTGATATTCTATGCTTTAGATCAAGGATCTGCTCCTTCGTCTGCTAACTGATCTGCTTCACATAACTTATTATAAAAATATTTTTCATTTCCCTCTTCTGATTAGTCTTACAGTGACCACCTACTCTTACATATAAAATTGTCCTCCATTTCACTTTTCTTTTTATTTTCTTTTTTTTTTTTTTGATAGCTGGCCTTCTTTATTAGATTGTTGCTAGCTAAATTAAATAAACTAAAAACTTGGAAACTTTCTGAAACTATAAATTATTATACAAATGTAATAAATTAAAAGCATGTAAATAACAAAAAGTGTGAGGCCAGCAAGATACCTCAGTAGTTAAATAAAGTAGAAACTTCCTTCAAGTCTAATGACCCAAGTTCAATTCCTGGAATTCAAATAGTAAAAGGACAGAACAGACTCCAAAAGTTGTCCTCTGACCTACACACACACACACACACACACACACACACACACACACACACACACACCTTGGTACAAGAACCCACGTACACACATAGACATTCACAAATAAATAAATGGAACTTAAATGGCGGGGTCTTAAGAGCTTTAGTAAAACTCTGGACAGCACAGCCTTGTGAAAAATAGCTTGTCAAATATCAGCTCCCCATTTCCCGGTCATGTGACTCTCGGGAGATCACCCAGCCTTTCTTATGCCAGAACTAGGCCTCAGAAGCTAATATACATAAGTTTATTATGCTAGTTTTATTCCTCATACTCAGCATGACAAACAGAAGGCTGTCAATAAATTATAGTTTCCCATCCCTCCTAAGCCATCACTCTACATTTAGCCTGTTAGATATTAGCCCATCATCTGAAAAAGGTGCCAGAATCAGAATCTAGAGTAAGTAGAGGGATACACTTACTCAGGCTTCTTCTAAATAGGAGAAAGGGGGAGGTGAGAAACTCTTCACAACCAGCTGAAAACCACAGGAAGATAATTTAGATAAATAAATTACGCCAAAGATTAACAGTAGGTGGGAGAGGACAACAAAATAACTTTAGAACCTGAATTCTAAGCAGGCAGGTCCATGGAAGAAAACAGACTGGGTGGTGTAATGGTCTGGTAGTGAGGTCAGGGGCAAAGAATCTCTCCCTCACACCCCTCTTCCCTTGTGTTCATGTGTCATCCTTTGCCTTAGGCAAGCCCTCTAAAGGCTGCCTCCACCTCACCCTCCAAAAATGAGCAGCATAAGATTTTTAAGTACAGCAGCAGGCTGAAGACTTGGATTCCCACAGCACAAAGATGCTGACATGTCAGATCACAACAGTCCAAAAAGTAGCCTGAGAATCTAAGCCTGGTTTTCTTGCACACCCAGTTAGAAAAGACCTCTGGAAGAACAAGCACCCATGGAATGAGTGCGAAGAATCTGTTCCCCAAATCTTGACTCCTTGTAGAAAAAAACACTTAAGCCAGAAATAATCCCAGCAAATACCCCACAATAGCAGAAACTATTAATATATGGATAAGGAAGGAAAAAGCAGAGCTCAGTGCTCACAGAATGCCTACAGGAGAGTTCTGCTCCACCTGAGGTTTGTTGAATTCCTCACACAGGAATCTCTCCCTAATCTCATCTCTCTCTTTGTGGATCTAGTCCCAAGATTCTTAACTTAGATGTTAGGAGAAGAAAAGGACACACAGACCCTTAAATTCTCTTCCATATTGTTTTCCTATGAACTCAAAATAATTGATTTTATGATCTTACTTCTTATAGAGCATGCATGCACACATACACAATCTTAAAAACGAAGGAGGAGTCATTATTGTAATTTTATGGATAGATACCTCATGCCCAGAGAGTTTAGCTGACTCACCTAATGTCACATAGAATACCAATTCTGAGATGGGCCTATAACACAAAACCCCAGGCTCCTAATTTAACACATGACCAGGCAGAATCTATTAAAAAATTAACTGTCCCCAAAGAAAACACATTCTTATATCCTCACACTACCTTACACAAAAAAGTTCTCTATAGTAACTTACATCCTAACACATACTCTGTAATCAAGACCAGCTGAGCACATCATAGATGATATAATGAACCAAGGGCAAAATTAAAGTTTAGGTCAGAAGATGTCTGGCTCATTTTCTGGTGTTTGTTACAGGCTTATGCCTAAATGGTCCATAAAGTACAGAAGAAATTTCACTTCTGTTTCCTATGACAATTTTGAAGACAACAATTTCTTCTGTGGTAAGTTGTGGGAACAAAATGAAGCTCAGTGAGGAGTCACAGAAATAAGAAAGGGGGCAGCATGCACCCATATGAATGGGCATCCATGCCCAAACTTTCTCAGGAACATTCTGTAGAATGTCAACCAACTGAAGATTAATCAAAAAGAAAAAGTCAGAAACCCACAAATTTCAGAAATGCTTTCTGGTAGAGTCCCTGCTGGAAACTCACAAAGCATACAGCAGGTTCTGAAAAGCCTCTGCTACCAGAATAATGAATAAGCAAATAGATAAATGACTTGCTTCCATTTAATCTTGAGTTCCCAAATTCACTAACATTGGTGCCCAAGTGCCTGGATCTCTGGGATGTCATTCCCAGGAAGCTTGTTTACCTTCTAATTGGTAAGCTCAGAACTACTCATGATCTGTGCCCACCTCTAAACACCTGGGAGTTGAATTCATTTCTTCAGATTAATTTCATCTTTTGGAGAATAAAGGGAGAGATGACACTTTTACAAAAGGAGAACCCAGAAGAGTGGTAGGAATAACATCCCCTCTGCTCTTGGTATATCAAATTCTTGATACCACACATGAAATTCACAGTGGGGGAGAAAACAAATTTCAAGCATCCTCTCAGGTCCAGATCCCTAACATCCTTTTCATTGTTCTAAACCCCTATGGTTCCTATGTCCGCAGACTGGCTCAAAGAAAAAAGCCCTTTCTAGACAATCCAACAAGCTGCAACCCCCACTCAGCCGCTGGATGACCTAGGGCAGGCAACTTAACCTCTCAGTGGCCCCATTTCCACACCTGAAGAGTGGAGGCGACAGCACTTCCATCAGGCTGGGTTGGATGGAGAACAACCAATAAAAAGAGGGTTGTAAAAATGCTTTGCAATGCATTCAGTGTCCTGTAAAAGCTTAATGATTATAATCAAGCTGTTCCTACAAGTCTGCAAGCTCCCCTTGTGACACTCATCAGTCATGGCTGTATCTGATAACAGACACTCTCTAGCCCATGCCTGCACCACCTGCACAAACTAGTCCTGACCAAGGCTGGGTTTTTCACACAAAGTTTTCAGGGGACAGAAATGTTCCAATTTCATCCTCCCAGGTCTAACCCCCACCATATTTTTCTGGCCATAAGTCCCTCCTTGCCTCATAACAGAACCTTGAACTTCTGTTACTCAAGCTGAGGGGGATCTCCCTCATGAAACTGACACTGCCTCAGAAAGTCACCCTACTTACAGCCTGATGTCCTTCTAAGCTCAAAGAGTCTATTGGTAAAGGTTAAATATGGTCTTTCCAGTATCAAAGGGACTAAAGAGTGGGGGGTTTTGGAGGCTGCTATATTTGCATTCAAATCTGTTTTGCCACTTGCCAACTTCCTTGATCTCAGGTTCAACACTTAAGATCTCCAAGTCTCTATTTCCTCATCTGAAAGGTGAGAATAATCATGTCTGCCAGCCAGAATGATTCGACACCTAAATGAGACACCTACTTTTCTTCCCTGTGATGGAAAACCCAAGGCCCCACACAGACTAGGCAAGTGCTCTGCCTTTGAGCTACATCTCCAGTCCTAACAACATTTACTATTGACTAGATTGAGTTGCTCAAATGACACCCAGTGCAGAGGACCAGGTTAAATGAGGCACATGAAGACACTGGAACAAGAGGCTCCTTCAGAGCTACCTTATTATATGGACAAAACCAATTCACTTAACTTCATCTAGGCTGGTGCCTCAGGCAGTTTCCTCACTGAGGCAAAATCTGCTTATTCAAGTCCTCATTTAAATAATAATAGCAGAGGAAGCCTAGACTAGCTAGGTGATACTCCTTGAATTGTTCTTTGAGATACATATACAAAGCCAACCCTACAGCAAAAATAATTTTTCCCCAATATCTGCTAATCTCTAAAAGGAAGTGCTGACTCAGCTATTGGCTTGTCTTTGCTCACCCCATCTTCACTTCCATCTGCTGTACCCAACTTCACTCTGATATGCTGTACCATGATCCAGTCACCTAGTCCAACCTCATAGAAAGGTTTAGGAAGACAAAGCTCCTTACCCCTTACTAGTCATTGTGACCTTTTTTTTCCAAATATTCTTCTACCTTTCCTCATCATCTTCCCATAGAAAAGGGACTTCTGAGCTCTTAGAGGGTATTTTCTAATCATGCTACTGGACATGATCTTGTGTGTGCACACACACATGTGATTCACTCATACTTCATACAATCAACAATTATTTTCTGAGTGCTGACTGGCAGGCACTGGGAACAAAGCATCAAACAGACATAGAATCTGCTTTTATGGAACCTGCATTATATTTTACTCAGTTCCTTCCTAAGTTAATAAAATAGATAGCTGAAGCCATTGTTCTCTTCCCTAAGGTCAAGTGTTAAAAGGATCAGAGAGACATAACCCTGTGTTAAAAAGTGATCAAGTGTGTACTGTAGGCTGCTGTCTTTATTTCAAAATGCATTTTACTTGATTGCTCACCCTTTTCTCCCACTAACTGGAATGTCTTCATACCTCTTAGTCTGCCTAAAATCACAAGCCTCTTCTTTTCACTGAAGACTTCCCAATACTTTACCCAGTAGCAGCCCTTTTTTCCTTTAGCTTGTAGAGTGCCTGCAGAATGAGACTTCATGACTTTCCTAGTCTCTGGAAGCATAGGATCATGTCTTTTCCAGGGCTTATTCTCTCTTTCTGACTTTTGGTAAGCTGGGAACCAAACCATTGTGGAATTCATGAAATAGATGGGGGTAGAGCCTATTTTCAAAGACATCAGAGAGTTTAACATCTTGAAAAGCCTAACAGTCAAGCTCTGTAAGGTAATTTTGAAGAATGCTGACCCTGAGAGAAAAGATTATACTAATATCAGAAAAATGGATTTGCTCCATTTTTCCCATGTGAGACATTCTAATTTTTTTCCCACATACATGTTGTGGCTCACTTCAAAGATCCAAGTTGTGCTGCCAAAAGCATGGTTTTATTTTTGCAATTTGGAAGGTACTCTCAGAAGATGTTCTTATGGATGAATCTGTAATGATTGACCCCCTGCCCAGAACGGATGGTGAACCAACAGCAAGCCAGAGCAAAGTTGAACTTGGTCAGATACTCAGCAATCAGTATCCACACCATTCTTTTTTTTTTTTTTTTTTTTTTTGGTTTTTCGAGACAGGGTTTCTCTGTATAACAGCTCTGGCTGTCCTGGACTCGCTTTTGTAGACCAGGCTGGCCTCGAACTCACAGAGATCCGCCTGCCTCTGCCTCCCAAGTGCTGGGATTAAAGGCGTGCGCCACCACCGCCCGGCGTCCACACCATTCTTAATCTGCAGATAAATCTCCAACCACACACCCAACAGAATAGCTAAGTGGCTAATGTGAATTGTACAAGCAGTCTGCAGTGAGTTTTAAATTTTTAAGTATTTTAATTATAAAATACTACTCTGACTTGCTTAGAGAATAACAATGAAGAAAAGTCCTGTGGTTTCCCTCAATGAGTCTCTTTTAGTTTGTAAGTATTCATTGGGCCCTTTATTCTATTCTAAGTATGACCCAAGGAACTGGATCATGTTACGTTGTTCTTCATACAGTATAGGAATTATTTGCACAGCATTTGTAATGAATTAACTTTTAAAAGTAATCTAGAGAAAAAACACATGGGAAGATATGTACAATGTATATGCAAATTCTACTATGCTATCTTCTATAAAGGATTGAGGGAACATCCTTGGGTTTGGGTATCATTGAGATCTTGTAACAAACTTACACAAATAATGAGAGACAACTGAAAAGGCTCATCAATAAAACATGGCCTTCTTTTTGGAATTAATACTTTCTTAAGGCAACCTAAAACATCAAGATGTGGAGTAGTAAGTATTTTAGACTTATGCTATGTCTGACATGGAACAGAGGACTCAATAAATGTGTATGGACCAAAAGAGACTTACTGTGGGAAGAACCAAGAAATGTGTAGCCTGTCTTTGATCTTCACTAAAGCTCAGTCATATCCTTATTTGAGGCAAATGGACAAAGGCATCTGACTGGTCCTCCATAAGTCCATTTATCCTTATCCTATTTTCTGACCTAATTTTAGAATGGTCTTAAAGGGAAAATGGGCAAGGGAAATTTAAAAGGAGACACAAGAAGAAACAAGTACAAGAAACAATGTGAGAACAGGATACTGAGTCTGGTGTAGAAAGAACTCTAGAGAGTCACACTGAGCCAGTGAACACTAAAAATTCACTCTGAACCTAACCTCCTGCTTTCTTCTACTTCCAACCTTACTTGGGTCTTGGGTGGGATTCCCAGAACTAAAGCAGAAGATTAGATCTCAGTAACTGAGGACATCAAGTTACAAAGGCCTGGCTCTAGAAGAGCCAAACAGGGCCCATGACTGTCTGTGCTCTTTTCCACATTAGAAAGGCCACAGTCCAAAGCATTTATTTAGTGTTAAGCTCCTCCTTTATGCTATGCCTTTTTCTCATTAACAAACTTCTCCCAGAAGATACCTGTTCTCCTGTCTCACATCCCCAGAAGGTTCACTGTTCTATTAGAAATATTGCTAAGTCTAAAGAGAACACAGCATGTCACACAGCATCTCAAGGAGCTATAGCTCTTTCTCACATAGGGGCTGGGATTCTTTATAAAATAGATACCATACAGTCTCTATGGTCTACTGTGGCACCTCCTTCCTTCATTCAAGGTATTCATTAAATCATAAAAATTAAATCTATATGTGCCACTAGGGATGAGATTTTTCTTTCGTCTTGTTTTTGACAAATCCCAATGCTCTGTAAATTGGAGGAGTCACTCAGTGGACTAATGATATGATTCTAGAACAGGGAGAACAAAATGACCTAAAATCAATGACCAGTTTACTGAAAAACCCAGGCTCACTCTGCCACTGTGATGGGAAGGCAGTAGTGTTATCCTTGGGCGCCCGCACCAGCAACCCTACATGGCATGACGTGAGATGAAAGCGTCTGCTGACTTTGGAGGTATAATTACCTGAAGGGTGGGGGTATAATTAAAGTAAGGATAATTTACCTTGAAGAAGATAAAAATTAAGAATATTAATGATCATAATAATTAGCTCTTTTATATCTAAGAATCACAAAACGCTTTACAAGCTGTAATTATTACAGCTCCCCTCTGAGGACGGGATTCATATCTTATAACTCTCCTCATTTAACAGGGGCGTGAAGTGATGGACATGGCAGAAGGAAGGGAGGGTGGAGCACAGCTTCCTCTCTCACCTGCCCTGTAAGCAACAAAACTCAGAGGAGGCCCCAGAAGGGCTGATTCCCATTATAATGAGAAGCCTCATCCTCATGCCATCACTCAAAGAGATGATAATGCTTATCCTAGCATAAGCAACTCATCTCATTCTGACCTGCTGGCCACTTAAACTGCCAAGATGCAATAAAATTATATCAGTGAGGATTAAGCACAAGGTAGAAATAAAGGTACAACACTACTTTCAAGGAACTTAAAACCTAATTGGGGAGAGAAAACAACCATCCATTAAATTAGAGACGAATATGAAAATAGTAACCATTAGGAGGTTATATGATGCTGATGAGGCTTGCTATGGGGAGAAGTTGCCTCCACATGGAAGATCATTGTATTTAAAGATTGAGGACGGTCTAGGAGAGGAGGTGGAAATTCAGTGGAGCTTCAAGTACACTACATTTTGCCTGGCAGATCCCAGTCACTGAGTACTAGGAAATAATAGGAAAACTGGAAAGACAATAAATAATAATAAAGAAAAAGTCTCCAGAAAACAGGTGTTAAGAAAGTTTATCAGGATTCTCACTGCTTTCAAGGCCATCTACAATCATCCTACTGTGTATATTTTCCCAGATTATCAGCATCATGGTTCATATTAAGATCATGAGAAGTCTTTTGGCTGACGGTGACACTGGAGCTTTCTCCATTTCATCTAATTTTATATCTTGAAAATTATCCTATTGATCTCAAGCAGAGATTGGGCCTGGTTAAATGCCACAAGGTGTCAAGTCTATTAAGTTCCTGGATTCTATCAAGGAAAAAGTGTGGGAATGAACCCTTGAGTGAGATTAAAAACCAGGAAAACCTAATACTTTCCTTCCTGTTTGTTACTATGTTAGAGCCCCACCCCCAGGGATTTCAGCACTGAAAAGGGCTTCATAGTTGAATGACAGTAAAGTAAATGAATGACAGAAATTTTATTTCTGAACTCGTACAGTAAGATGGCTCAGCTGGTACAGATATTTGCTACTGAGCCTAATGACATGACTTTGATCTCTACAGGACACATTAGGTAGAAGAAGAGAGCCAACTCCTACAAGTTGTCCTCTAACTTCCACACCTGTGCCATGACATGAGTATATAAACACACACACAAATAAATTTAATTTCTTCCTTTTACTCTAAGTAATAAAAATTCCAAGTCCCAAATGTCAGTATAGAACTATAGATATGTTCTGACAATAAGTAATAATCATACCGAAATTGAGTAAGGTACTCAGTTCATTCCCATGCTTGTTGGTAATATTCTCTGACCTCTCAGTGCCTCACTTTCCAGTCTTAAAAAAAAAAAAAAAAAAAAAAGACAGTGAGGGCCGCTGAGATGGCTCAGTGGGTAAATGTACTTGCTACCAAACCCAAACACCTGAGTTCAATCCTAGGGACCCACATGGTGGAAGAAAACTGACTCCCATAAATTGTCCTCTGAACTTCACACTCATCCCCCTACCCACAAGCAAATAATGTAATGTGTAATATTTTTAAGCAATGAGATCTTTTGTCTATAAAAATATGAAGATTTCCACATACTAAAAACAACATTATCTTTGATGAATCATGAGTGGAGACTACCATTCTGAAAGATGTCTAGTTAGCTGTATATAAAAATATACAGAACCAATTTGTTAGAAATTAATTTTCTATACTTGCTGGCATTTCCAAATCTTTGCATGAATAAAACAAATAAAATTGTTTATTTGTCCAAATATTCACATTAGAGACTGCTACTGATACTTGTTTTTCCTTATTGTTACTATTGTTATGAAGGGTCTTACTACATAACTCTGGCTGACCTGGTATTCTCTCTAAACCACGCTGGCCTTGTACTCACAGACATTTTCTTGCCTCTGCCTCCCTAGTGCTGTTAAAGGCATGCAACACAACATCTACCTGCTTTTTTTGTTTATTTCTGAATTTTTTAATTTAAAAAGTCATAATTTTAAAATTATGAGTGTATCTGCCTGCATATTTGAATATGCCTTGTATGCATGACTGTAGCTGGTGAGGCTAGAAGAGGGCATTAAATCCCCTGTAACTGAAATAACAGAAGGTTGTAAGCAGTCCTCTGCAAAAGCAACATGTGCTCTTAACTCTGAGATTGATCTAGCCCCCTGAAATAATATTCTTATTTTATTTTATGCTTAGTCTAAAATAAAAGAACACATATAGCTGTTCTTATAACATCATAAAGCTGAACTTATTTAGAAAAGGATGAAGACAAAGAAAAAGAGTCAATTCTCTGAGACTTGTGGAGGTTTGTAAATATTTTCCTCTATGCTGTACTCATTTTAGACAGGAAGGCATTATTAAGCTTAAGATTTAACTTACTGCATGGTTGAAAATCCTGGACTGAAAATTTCTAACAGAACATGGATGGATTTAAAAACAAACAAACAAAAAAAACAGACTCCTGAGGTGGCAACAGGAAGGTCAGAAGATGAAGACAATTTTGGACTATGTATCAAAATCCTCAGGGGGTGGGGGTAACCCACAAATAGATATAATGTGATTAAAGGAAATCACTTGGAGGATGTCTAGGCAAAATACTAGAAACCTCAGGGCAAGAGGAACAAGGTTTTCATAACTTGTAGTTAGTAATGTGTGTCCATTGCTCAAGTTGGTCCAGAGAGTAAGAGATCTATATAAAACATTAGCTAGAACTGAGTAAGTGAAGCCTTCCTCTTAAAGGATTTGCCACATCAAATTGATTCACTGACCCCAATAGATAATGACAGTTCCGATACTTCTAACAAAACTTGGAAATCACAGACCTCAGTACTGAAGGCCTTGAAGAGGCAGAAATGATCTAGGTTTACAATCATCTTTCATCTCCTATCGCCTCAACCTTCTAGTTAATCTATACCTGGGAAGCCAGTAATCAAAGTAAGAAATAGACACCAAGAAGGAACCTAAATTCTGCTCAAAATTCCCAAAACCAATACTTGCCTTTGGTGAAGACAGGATTTCAGTGAAGCTACTGAATCATTTAATAGTCTTCATAAACCTATTATGAACCAAAGTTTCAGGTAGTATGAAACGAAAGGGTGGGAGTCACTGACAAACAGGAGTAAATCCAGTTCCTTACAATAAAATAGTGCTGAGATTCACAAATGATCACCAGGGTTGAGAAAGCCCTGACAGCTGTAATGTGCTACAATGACTATAATTCGCTTCCAGCAGAAGCCAACTCAAGTGTTTAGATGTCATTGCCATTAGTAAGTTAGGCTGAATGAGATGATCACATCTACAATAATGCATTACACTATCTTTTTTTTCCTCCAAGGGCTTCAATGTGCTAGCAAGAAAAATAAATGAGCAAATTTCATTTAAATTTAATATCTCTAAGAATGAAACTTCACAATATGCTTCCTTAACAACAGTTTGATAAGCATACATTTTAAGATATTCTCCAAAATTATTTACTTAAGAAGGAACTCTTAACCTTTAGGAAAATCAGAGAACTACAATGTAAAATAAATTTCCCATCTGAATTTTTAGAAAGGAAATTTACCCTCCCTTATGATCTTCTAGGTGTTTCAGGCAGGGCTTATGGTCATCTCTTTGTGATGTTATGCCATATAGAAGTTAGTTGTTTCTAATCAGTTTATGTAAAAAAAAAATCTTGCTTATTGTCCACCTATGATGTGTATCTTCCATAAAAGAAATAGTTTAAGGGGTTAGAAATATGGTTGAGCAGTTAAGAACACTTATTGATCTTGCAAAGGGCCTGAATTTGGTTCCCAGTATCCATGTTGGGTGACCTGTCCCAGTAGAATCCAACACCTCTGGCCTCCATAGGCACCTATACTCATGTTTGTACATGCACACACACTTAAAACAAAATCTTTTTTTTATGACTAGAGGTTGTTCTTTTTTGATAAAGTAACAATAAATCAATATTTAGAACACTGATCACCTTTGTTTTAATATTTTTATTTTAACAATTAAAGAAAATTAGAAAATCTTCTAAATATTCTACCTTTCTGTATTAGGTGGGGCCAGTACCCAGTCAGGAGGCAAGTCCTGTGAACCCTGTGCCAAATAGCTACGTGAGCAAATAGTGAGATAAACAAGCCATTCCTGGAGACAGAGGTGGAGCTAGGATTTGAATGAATCAGGTCAACCCACAGAGTGGGTGTCTCCTTCCTAAGTTGCTCCCCAGGGCACAATTTAAACCCCTATAAAAGGCTAGGCTCCCAGTTACCTAGCACACTTGCCTGCAGTGTCAGCGAGCACTTGACTTCCTCCTCTGGTGAAGTGGGTAAGTTCCATTCTGTGGCATGGTGTTCTTCTGTATGATTCTTCACTTTCTAGCCATGGTACATGGTACATGGTACATGTTGGGAGAATGAAGGTAGGTCCTATGTTCCAGAAGGGATCTCCACCTTCCAGTGTTAGCTAGATCTCACTTATTCTATTTCTTCTGCCTCCTTCTCTTTTTCTTCTTTTGACAAGGTCTCACCATTTAGCCCTGTCTGGCCTAGACTTTATTATATTCAGCCTAGTCTCAAACTCACAGAATCCACCTGTCTCTACCTCCGGGGAGCCAGGATTAAAGGAATGAGCCATCATGCTTGGCTTGCCCCATTTCCTTATGGTTGGAGCCATCATTCTGAACTCAATGCTTATTCACATCAAGGAATATCATGCTTCTTATAAGGCTCATTTTTCTGATTTCTTTTTTTATGTTTTCTGTATGACATAGGCATCTTCATACAGTTCATATCTGAGTTGGTGTGTGAGATGTTGGAATTGAAATGATAATAAATAACTCATTTAAGTGAACTATTATGCATTCATCCACATACTCTTTTAACACCAGTGTTTGCTGGATAAGGCTTTGTTGATGCTGTGTGTTCTTCTTTGCTTTGGTATTACTGGGAATTGAACACATTATCTTGTATATAATAGCAATCACTTTACCACTGAGCTACATTCCCAGATCAACCCCTCCCCCCCCTTTTTTTTATATTATCCAACATTCAACTGATTTGCTCAAGTTTAACAAAGCCAGCTTTAACAATGTCATTCAAAGTTCTCCAGGATTGTTTGACCCATAGATTCTCATTAGCCACTCAGAAAAGATCTCTCAAATAAATTTGAATAATAGAAGATTGAATAGCCATAGTATATATGAGTTAAGTAGGTAACATGCATTCTGTCTTTCTGCCTTGTTGTATCTAAATGCTACAAAGTTTTATTTGGATGAGGAAGCATTCTTTAATCTTAGAATTGATGATATGAATTAGTCTTTTGTGGGCATACATTTAAGGAATAATTCACATTTCCTTTACACTGTTCTGTCTGTTGCCATGTTTTTGCAGACAAAAATAGCTATACATGTCTCTATTTACTTCTGAAGATACTTGTCTTCCTTCATGTCTTGGCTTTTTACCTATCCTCTTCACTCAACTTAAGAGTTGCCATGAGTAACAATACGTAGAATTTAAATTTTTGCCCTTATCCCTTCACTATCTGCTCTGAAATATGCTGAAACAAAAAAGGGGGGAGGGAGGATACGGATAGTCTACACTGATGGACAATGAAAAGCTGACTGTAATATAGTTTGAATATAACTTCATGGCTTAGAAATTTTTAACACTTCTCTTCCTCTTCCTGAATACAATATTCAAAGATAAAATGCTCTGAAAATGCAAGTTGAAATAACTACTATTAAGAAGTCTAAAGACCTATCAAAATCGATGTGAATGAAGTTTTCACAAAATCAGATTTGATTCTGAATCCTATCTTATTGTTCTAGGTTTACTTGAACTTTAAGGAAAGAAAATATGTCTACACTTATAAGAAGCATTGTTGATATCACTGAAGTTTTTGATCAATATGCCTCACGAAGTTGTGATGGAGCATCACTAAGCAAGAAAGACCTGAAAAACCTCCTTGAAAGGGAACTTGGAGCTGTTCTTCAGGTAAGACCTCAAAAGAAAAAGAAATTTATGGAGGTGGAGTGACTATTAATTTTTCCCTCAAGAAAGATCAGAGTAAAGAATATTGATTTAATATTGATTTTAAAATATGACAGGTCTACATCACATTCTCATTCATTTTTGAGCCTGAGGTATTTAAATTGGTATTTTAATTTGAGTATCAAAGAAGTTAATAACATGTATTTAATGGCTTTGATGGCATTGTTAGTGGGAATGAAAATGAAGTGTTAGTTAGTAGAGCATTACCACTAATGATGCCTAATCAAATTAGTAGACTTGAAGGGACTTTTTTTTTTTTTTTGCTTCCAACTTTCAAGCAACCGAAATCTGCCTGTTTCTCCGTTAAAATGACATTGCTGTAAATATTTCAGTTCTTCAGTCATGAAACAAAAAATAAATCAGGAGCACTGGCTATTTCAAACCGAAATGTCTGTTGGAAACCTTCATAAAATTTCATTTTATCGATCACAAGGATAAATTCATTCTCATTCACCCATCTAGAAAGAATTTGTTGCTTTGATCATCACATAATTACAAACATTTCCAACAATGTTTTGAAATGAGTTGTTCATACATCATGTGGGAAAACAAGACAGCTTACACTGCATTTTTAGTTGCTCTAAATATGACCAAAACATGGAAAAGTGTGAGAGTAAAAGCTTACTAGTTGTAAATAATTAATTATAAAACATTTTTTAATCTTTTCATAGAGACCACATGACCCTGAGACGGTAGACCTGACCCTAGAACTTCTGGATCGCGACTGCAACGGGCGTGTTGATTTCAATGAATTCCTGCTGTTCCTTTTCAAGATTGCTCAAGCTTGCTATTATACTCTCGAACAGGCCGCAGGGCTAGATGAGAAGAGGAACCTGTCACAGGATGGTAGGCAAGAAGACCAGGAGCAGGAAGAGCGCTCTGAGGAGCAGAGGAAGAGGCTAGAGAGACGGGAGCAGAGAGAAGAGCAACAACTGCAAAGGCGGGAACTGCAAGAACTGGAGGAGCGCCTTGCAGAGAAAGAGCCGCTAAACTGGAGCAAGGGTCGTGACGCTGAGGAGTTTTCTGAGGAAGAGGAACTGCAAAAGCGAGAGAGGCAAGAACTCAAGAGCAAGGGCCAAACGGAAGAGAAACAACTGCTGAAGCGGCGGCAAGAGCTAAACGAACCCCTGCTGAGTCCAGAGCAGGAGCGGAGGCGCGAGCAGGAGCTGAGGCAAGAGCTCAGGCGCCAACAGGAGCTGAGGCGCGAGCAGGAGCTGAGGCAGGAGCTCAGGCGGGACCAGGAGCCTAGGCAGGAGCAGGAGCTGAGGCGCGAGCAAGAGCTGAGGCAGGAGCTCAGGCGCGA
>CAJQZJ010000522.1:528089-543483 GCA_907164525.1 Lophiomys imhausi | reverse complement strand
CAGGAATGTGACAGAAAATCCCGTAAGGACCAGGAGCTCCGAGAGGAACAGCTGCTCCGCGAGGAACAAGAGCTCCGTAAAGAAAGGGGGGCGCAGCAGCGGCGCCGCCAGGAATGCGACCAACAGTTAAGACAAGTGCGGGACAGGAAAACCCGCGAGGAAGAAGAGGGTCCTCAGGAAAGAGAGGAGCTGCTGCACCGCGAGGTGCTTGACAGGAAATTCCGGGAAGAGGAGCAACTCAAGGAAAGAGAGGAACAGCAGAGCCGTCTCCAGGAGAGAGACAACAGAAGATTCCGTGGGGAACTAGAGCTCAGGCAAGAAAGGGGCGAGCAGCAGCAGCGTAGCCAGGAACTCGAGCAACAGCTTCGCCAAGAGCGTGACAGAAAATTCCGAGAGGTAGAAGAGCTTCGCCAGCAAGAAGAGCGGCGGCGCCGCCAGGAGCTTGACAGTAAGTTCCAGGAAGAGGAACTGCTGCGTGAGGAACAGCAGTTGCGGAGGCAGAAACGAGAAGGTCAGTACCCCACTGAGCAGTTTGCCAGGGATAAGATTCGTCGCCAAGAGCAAGAACAACGTCAAGAAGAGGAACAGAAACGTCGCCAAGAGCGGGAGAGAAAATTTCAAGAGGAGCAGATCCGTCGGCAGGAGGAGCAGAGGCGCCGCCAAATCCTGGAGCCTGGCACACGCCAGTTTGCCAATGCCCCAGTGCGTTCCAGCCCTCTCTATGAATACATCCAAGAGCAGAGGTCTCAATACCGCCCTTAAAGGATGCTTCCAATATCCGGCACCAGCCAAAGCTTCAAGCAAAAGAAAATGAGAAACGCTGGATAACACACGTGTTTCTGGTTGTGGGAAAACTCTCTGATCTTAGAATGTGTCTTTTCCTCTAGAATCTTAAACTATACCTATTTCATTTCTTTCAGTTCTTGTCTTTCATTCTTCCTCAGATAGTTCTTTATTGCAAGATGTCTTTGTTCTTTAGTGCAGAAATGATGTGCACTTTTAAAAGTAAGCCATTTAAAATTTTAAGGGAATTTTGTTTGAGGAGCACATTGATTTGCCTTTATAAATAACAAGAATAATGTAGCAATTTGATATTCAAAATAACTGGGCCACTTATTTTAGTGGTGGTTCATCTTGTCTAGAGCTTTCTTTTTATAAGTTTAAGTCGACATTTTCTTTGACCTAAATTTCATTTGTTTTTTTTCCTCCAAATAGTTTTCTCAGTTTTTGTTGCATAATTGTGACAGATTCCATTGGCAGGCTAAAATCTTACAGCCCTGAAATAATGCAAGGGGGGAAGGGTGATTTAAGCAGAAAAAAAAAGAAATCAGTTCATAATTGGAAGACATATCTGTTAAGTCTTGGTCAGAAAATTAGAAACTGGCATTTTTTTTTATACTTAGCACCACCTGAAATCTCATAAAGCAAAAGCAAAGTGTTTCTCAAACAACTCAAATTTAAAACTCATGTAATTTGTAGATCTCTGTTCCCTTTCCCCAAGTTTTGTTGGGTTTGAGAATATTACTACTTTTGTACAGTTTGGGTTAGAGGAAACCTACTCAAGATCCTGTTGGAGTTTCTTGTTTGAGTCCAATAAGAGTTCACAGAGAGATGGAAGAAAGAAAGGGGGAAATGTATGAACAGAGTACAAATTTGTAGAGGTCTCTTGGCTAGACTTACCAAACCAAAATCCTTTGATGCCTCATACTACCTTAAAGACATACTTGTTCAAATAATTGGACTGTAAAAATAAATCAATAAATGTTTGGCAAATAATTATACTTGTCTGTTTTAATTATGGGTCTATCATAACTCATATATAATCTGGAAATACATATATTTCCAATCACTTATGGCATTTTTTACTACTCTCAGCTATGTCCAAATATATGAGAGTAGAGAACCTTTGATTTTCCCTATAAATTTTTCCCAATTAAGGTGACTTCTATATTATTTAAGAGTAAGACTTGGAAAGAAAAGTAAAATTTGGCTTTAAAAAATTCTTAGCACCACTTATAATCTCATGAAGCAAAAGCAAGGCATTTTCCAAATAAACCCAAGTTTTAAACTGCTGCTATTTGTAGAGCTCTTCTCCATTTCCCCAAGTTTTGTTGGGTTTGAGAATATTACTACTTTTGTATAGTTTTGTTTAGAAGGAGCCTACTCAAGATCCTGTAAACATCTTTCTTGTTTGGGGGCCAATAGGTTTTCACTGAGTTTTGGATGAAGTTAAGGTGACTCCTTTATTATTTCCATTACCACATCTTTCCAAGTGTTTTGTTCTTGATGCTACTGCTTTTTATACCTTTTCTTGTAGTGACTCAAACTGGTCATGACAAATACTGCACTCCCAATGTTTGTAACCACTTCCTTCTAAAATGGAGCAGCTACTTTGTGTCTAACCTAGTGATGGAACATGACTTAAAACTTCAGAGCAGCTGGCGGTGGTGGCACAGGCCTTTTATCCCAGCATTTGGGAGGCAGAGGCAGGCAGATCTGTGAGTTTGGGGCTAGCCTGGTTTACAAAGTGAGTCCAGGACAGCCAGGGTTATACAGAGAAACCCTGTCTCAAAAAGCCTGTAAACAAACAAACAAAAAACTTCAGAACAGCTCTATAGACATTTAAGCAAGTTAGTCCACCAGGTGCCTGAATCAGAAAATGCTAAATAGTAATTAGTCCAAATGTTATACTACCGTCCCATGATGCAGACATCCTTATACTACTGAATTATTGTATTGACATGTATTATTAATTGAGTAGGGGAAATTTTCAAAAAGACCTTATTAGGAATATCACTATTTTTGGCCAGGTTGGTGGCATACTCCTTTAATTCCAGTACTCAGGAGGTAAAGTCAGACAGGTCTCTGAGGGTCTACAGATCAAGTTCCAGGACAGTCAGGGATACACAAAGTAAGCATATCAGAGAGAGAGAGCGAGAGAGAGAGAGAGAGAGAGAGAGAGAGAGAGAGAGAGAGAGAGAGAAAGGAACAAGGGACAAAGGAACAAAGAAACAAAGGGAGAGGGCTAAGGAGAAAAGAAAGCAATACCACTATATTTAATTGTGAGAATCAGGGGAAATGCCCTAAAACATTTCAGTCAATGATAAGGACATTAACCCTACAGTTCTGAGTATCATTTGGGTTGACTAAGTAGACACTTAACTACAAGGAGTCCAGACTTTCTCACACTTCTAACACATATGGAATATGTTCATCAAAAACAGCTAAGGAATTCTTTTGCTCTTCCAAACCATTTCTAACTATTAAACCATTTCCCTCTGCATATATATTTTTCTTCAATTACGGTCTTCACAGAAGCCCTGGAAGAAACTCACTATTTTTCCCTAGGATCCTCATGAGAGATTCTCTTTATAAATCCCCAGTTCCTGTATTAGACTTATTAAGCTACAGTTCAACAATAGTAATCAAAACCATGCAGACTTCTTATAGCACATTGCAAATGAGGAAAACATCAGTTTCCACAGAAGAAACTACTGTTTCATCAATTTTAATGATGTACTTTTTTGACAAGTGTATCAGTAAAGCCAAACTCTCTAGCTACTGGAAACAGAGAGGCAGGAAAACTTGGAAACAAACCATCTTGTTACAGCTAAATGATGTACCTATCTGGGCAGGACCTTGATGTTGTTGGGCAAAACATGTTTAACTTCAAACTAGAAGTTACAACATTATTTCAACTGGAAAACAGGTTGAAGAATTTCTGTGTGACAGGCTTTTCCTGGGGGCACAGCACATATTGATTCACCCCAGAACTAGAAACTATGACAGACTAAAGAAACAATTGCACAAACATCCAGTTATTGAATTAGTGACTTTTTAGGAGGTTACTTACAGGAATATGGATGAGGTGAACTCAGTAGGATCACTGATGACTCAAAAGCAGCTACAGCATTGAAAACCCTCCTCAATATGGCTAAGGACTCACAAAAGCTACAACTCTGGAGCTTTCAACACAGCTTACAGGTGGTTTCACAGTCCAATAATCTCTTCTCTCTGCATTTCTGCTAGTCAGAGTCTCCTTCCCCCAACAAGTATTTACTTCTTTTTCTACTACTGGGAGAATTTACTTCCTTTTATACTACTGGCCCTTAAGAATCTTCCAAGTGTTTCTAATTGAATACACACACACACACACACACACACACACACACACACACACCAGTTTATATGTGTGTGTGTGTGTTGTGTGTGTGTGTGTGTCCTTAACATTCAGTAATTTGGAATGTTGGAATGTACCTTTATTTGGAGATGTAATATTTAAAGAGGTAATTAAAATTAAGTTGTTAGTTTGGATCCTAATCTGATATGGGTGCTAGCTTTACAATAAGAACATTTGAATACAGACACAAATAGAACTAGGAAAATGTGAAAACACAAAAAGAAGATAAACCAAGGTTTATAAATTTATAAACCAAGGACAAAGATATGGAATAAATCCTTTCCTTATAATCCTTAGCAGCCAGTGTAGGTAGCACCTTGGTCTTGGACTTTATGCCTTATAGACTGTGAAAAAATAAATTTGTTCAAGCCAGCATTCTGTGGCACTTGGTTATGACAGGCCTGGACAACTAATATAAGGTAGAACTGTGATCAGTTGCAGGTAAACCCCTGTATTATCATCTGTATCCTTAACATTGTACAAACAGGTGTTGTTTGGTTGCTTTGTTTTCATTTTTTGTTGCATAATTATCACAGATCTCAACATTGGGATGAAGTTTTTTACAGCCTTAAAATAATGCAGAGGAGCAACTTCTACAGAAAATAATCTTATGATGTAAGTCCATAACTGGAAAAAATATCTGTTTAGAGTAAGATTTAGTTGGAAAATTGGAACTTGGCATTATATTTTTATACTTATCATCATGTAAAATATCAAGAAGCCAAAACAGCAGCCCACAGATTGGGAAAAAATCTTCACCAACCTTACATCACACAGAGGGCTAATATCCAAAATGTATAAAGAACTCGGGAAATTAAACACCAAAAAACTATATATATATGTATATATATATACATATATATATAAAATCAAACCAAAAAATGGGGTACAGAGCTAAACTGAGAATTCACAACAGAGGAGACTTTAATGGCCAAGAAGCACTTAAAGAAATGCTCAACCTTCTTAGTCATAAGGGAAATGCAAAACAAAACGACTCTGAGATTTCATCTTACACCCATCAGAATGGCTAAGATCAAAAACTCAATTGACAGCACATGCTAACAAGGTTATGGAGAAAGAGGAACACTCCTCTATTGCTGGTGGGAGTGCAAACTTGTACAACCACTTTAGAAATCAATCTTGTAGCATCATAGAAAATTGGGAATAGTTCTACCTTAAAACCTAGCTATACCACTCCTGGGCATATACCCAAAAACAGCTCCATGCAGACCACAAGGACATTTGCTCAACTATGTTCATAGTAGCTTTATTCATAACAACCAGATACTGAAACCAACCCAGATGTCCCTCACCTGAAGAATGGATAAAGAAACAGCGGTACATTTACACAATGGAATGCTACTCAACTATTAGGAACAAGGAAATCATGCACTTCGAAGGCAAATGGATGGAACTATAAAAGATCATCCTGAGTGAGGTAACCCAGACCCAGAAAGATACACATGGTATGTACTCACTTATAAGTGGATTTTAGTGATATTGTATAGGATAGCCATCCTACAATCCACAGACCCAAAAAAACTAAGTTCCAAGGAGGGCCCAAAGGAGGCTGCTTGAATCTCACTCAAAAGAAAAAGAAAATAGACATAGGAAGAGGAGGAAAAAAGGCAACTAAGTGGGAAGGGGTATGAGGAGGGGAACGAGGGTGAAGATCAGATATGGTAGGGGAGTAAGAGGTGAGAGACCTAGGAGAGAAGAGGGAATGATAGGGGGTATCTCTGAAACACATGGGAAACCAGTGAAAGGGTATACTTCTGGGAGGATATGGGGGTAACCTTAGGTGATACTCCTAGCAGTGGAGGATATGGAGACAGAAGTAGCCATCTCCTAGCCTGGCAGGACTCCAGTGGAGGGAAAGGGACACCAACCCACCCACAAAACCTTTGGCCCATAATTTACACCACAAGCAAGATATACAGGGATGAAGATAGAGCAGAGATTGAGGGAATGGCCAACTAATGACTAGCACAACTTGAGACCCACCTCATGGGAGAGAGCCAACTTATGACACCATTTTTGGTTGTGAGCCTAGCCTTTAAAGGCTGAGTCATCCCAGCTCCTGACACCATTAATGATTCTCTGTTATGCTTGCAGGCAAGAGCGTAACATAACTATCCTCTGAGAGGCCCCATGCAGCAGCAGATAGAAACAGAAGATGAAATTCACAGCCAAAGGATAGATGGAGCTCAGGGAGTCTTGTAGGGGAATGGGAGGAAGAATAGAGGGACCAGGAGGGAACAAGAACTTCACAAGAAGACCAATACAAGAAGACCAATAGAGTCAACTAACCTAGGCACCTGGGGGCTTACAGAGACTTAAGCACCAACCAAAAAGCATGAATTATCTGGACCTAGATCCCCTCTACATATGTAACTGATAGGCAGTTCGGTCTTCATGTGGATTACCTACCAAATGGAGCAGAGACAATCCCTGACATAGAGTTTATTGCCTGTTTGAAGATCACCTTACCCTAGTTGGGCTGCCTTGTCTGCCTTCAGTGGAACAGGATGCTCTTAGTCCTGATGTGTCTTGAAGAGCAGGATTGGGTTGATGGGGGGGTCTCCTTTTCGTAGGAGAAAGAAAAGGGGAAAAGGGGAGAAGGTGGGAGGGTGGGAACAGGTGGAGAGGAAGGAGGGGCTATACAATCAGGATGCAAAATGAATAAAGGAATAAATAAATTTTTTAAAAAGATATGTATATATGACTAGAGCATAGGAATATCTCTTCTCCCTATCTTCCCTGTGATGCCTTCCCTCAGCCAGCTACTTGCCCATGCTTTTAGTTGAGAAGAAGTGTAGTCATCTCAGCCCCCAGGGCTTGAAGTTTTTCACTGAGTCTCTATAGCACTCTAGATACAACTGGATATCAATTTCATTGGCCTGGATATTGTTGGACAATAGGGAAAGGGCAACAGGTGTGAAGGTGAAAGGGACCTTTAGAGGTGGAAATACCACTTGCTTCTAGAAGGTGTTTGCTATGCCCAGGTTAGAGCCACCCTTCTAGAATAATATTCTGTGGCTCTGTCAGAACCTAAAGAATATGGAAAACATGTCTGGAGGTCATTTCCATCACATAGGCATGCCACAGTCTTGGGATGGCAACATGTCTTCTCATCCAGTTCCCATGGCTGGGACCAGGGTCGTCATAGGTACTTAATAAAAATTTATCATGTGTCTCTTTTCACCTTGAAAAAATACTATGGAGCATATATATTATATATATATATATATATATTATACATATATTACACCATATACATATAAGTATCTCATATACATATAATAGAAAAAAGCCTTCACTTACTAACACTAACAAGCCCACACACAACACATAATTACTATTAATACCTTTGTGTTAATAGTATGTACTTTCTGAAGTTATAATTAATTTGTTAACCCAACCATTTTGCCCACTATGACAAGATCATCTTTTTAGACAATTAAATGCTTATTGTAAACAGAATTTTAATAGTTACATGATGTTTCAGGGAATAGATTTATGGAAATTTAACCAGTTGTTTTCCTCTTGACAGCTAGGCTAATTATAATATCCTATATTATCAGTCATGCCACAGAACATTCCTGCACCCAAAATGCTCCTGAAGTGGAATTACCTAGTCAAAAAAAGAAAACAACAACAAAAACAGTCTTTTAAGTCTCTTGATTAATACTTGCAAATTGTGCTCTGAATGTCTTAACATCCATTCTGACTGCAACCTTTCCCAATCAGGTGAGCTTGTATTCACTTTAGAGAGATAATGCTAATTTTGTGATTAAAAAAAAAACCTTTTCCAATGTAATTAAATTCTGCCTCTGCTTAAGTCAGATATGTTTAGTTATAACCCATACCTAATTTAATGTGCATGTATTTAATAGTAAGTTGGTTATTTTCTATAAATTAAAAAAAATATCGTGAAGCAAAACAAGATGTTCCTCAAACTTCAGAGCTCAGAGCAGTTTTATGGTGTAGTGAAAATAATCCTATAGTAAAATAAGATTCATTCACTCACCATTCAATCAATTAATATTTATTCAGTTCATGATCTGTGCAAAACATTGTTCCAGGCAATACATATGTGCAGGACTGAGGTACAGTGGAACCAGGAGGAGCTGGTCTGGAGTAGAAGTGTGGTTGAGTAGTGTACAACCTGGGAAATGTGTCTCAAGAGTGGTAGGAGTGAGGACCAATCCCTTCCCTGCCCTAGCCTTATGGCCCCCACCTCTCCCACCCTTGAGTTGGTCAAGTAGCCTGATGGTCAGATTACAAGTTAAGCTTCCTCTGTCCTTATAAGGTCTTGTGCAGCAAGCACCTGAAATTCCTCTTCATGCAAATAAGGCATTCTCAGCACCTTGGCCCTGGCCAATGATGTATACTCACCCCAAAAGCACTACCCACTTCCCAAAGGTTAAATAGCCTTCATTCTCCTCAATTAAAAGACTTGTTCAATGAAGCCGGCCTCCAGAGAAGTCTGTTTCTCATCCTTCTCACCTGTCGGCTAAGGTCTCCATCACCCACAGTCATTTCTGCCTCAATTTCCCTCTTAGGCCACTAGTCTGATCTTGGGAAATCATGCCATTAAGGGATGGGGAGTGGGGTGGGAATACCACATATGCAGGGGTGAAGTAGTAATACTGGGCTCTTCCTTCCCTTAACTATCTTGAGACCTTGTGTATGCTTCTTAGGCTTCCTAGGTTTCCATTAATTTATATTCCATCAATAGATTGAAATAGCTACCAACAACATTATCCCCAGGACTGAAAAAAAATTATATTTTACTAAGAATCAGGGGTAGATGGATTGTGAGCTTGAAGTCAACTGAGCTACATAATGAGATCCATGCTAACCTAGTCTACAAAAAGAGACCTTAACTCAAAAAAATAATTCTTTTTAACTGGAGCCCTCAACTTGTTCCAATGGGTCTCTCCAATGACTCCCTATCCTAACTCCTATGTTTAGCTGACAGAAAAGAGGAGAAAGTCTTGATGAAAGTGTGCCTGAGAAACTATTTCAGCTTCAAAGTTCTTATTTCCCCGACCAAACATCCCTGAATTTTCCTCTATTTGTCTCCCCAAATCTTTCCCAGAGCTCCTTCTTATCATCCAAGTTTATTCATTAAGAAACCATTTTGGCCAGCCATGGTAGCAGACACCTTTAATCTCAGCAGTGGAGAAGCAGAAGCAGGTGGATCTCTGTGAGTTCAAGCCCAGCTTGGTCTACAAAGCATGTCCAGGACAGCCAGGGCTGTTACACAAAGAAACCCTGTCTTGAAGAACCAAGAGAGAGACAAAGAGACAGAGAGACAGAGAGAGAATTTTAAGCTGACTTCATTTTCTTTAATCCCTTTACTACCAAAGATGATGACCCTTCTATTTTACAGTCTTAATAAGTGGTGCATTTGATTCTCATCTTTTATATGGAGACAACTTAGTCCTAGAATTTACTCCCATTCAAACAAAACTTCAATAGCCATTAGTATACAACATGAGGCTCATGTCTTCTTCATCTTCTATACTAATTATACATGGCTAATATATGCCTTCAGTCTTGATAATTGTGAGTTTTTCAGCAAGTGTACTGGACCTGTAATCTTCTGAAGATTATAATCTATGTAATGTGTAACATATAATAAGTATATACCTTTGTCAGTAAAGAGCTGAGAGTCACATGCAGTAAACTAAAACTAGTTCAAAAGATTCTAATCACTTATCCTTTTTTTGAGCCCTCAGGCTGTTAATAGCCTCAAATTACAAAACCTTTTGGAATTTTATTTTTAATACTCCCTTTTAAGAAATGTGTCACATTTTCGCAAGACCCTGTTGCCTGCCATGGGTATCAACCCACCTTGGCTTATCAAGTTGTAGTAGGACTAGATGGATCTTCTTTTGCTGAGGGTAGACAAGGGCTCTCAGTTAGGGGAGAGGGATCCAAAGGCAGACAACAGGGTCAGAGACAGCCCCTGCTCCTGCTGTTAGAGGTCCCACATGAGGGTCAAGTGTTGAAAAAAAATGGCTAATTAAACTATTTATCCAGTATTTATATTATCTTTTAATTCCTTAACCCACCATTATAAACGAATACACACAGACACCGGGTGGATTTTAACAAGCCTAGGCCTTGGTTGTGTAATCCTAGTCCATCTAAACTAGCTCATAATTCTATTACCCATATATGACCCCATATATACATACGTCCCTTTGGACTATTATTCTACACATCATGCCCATGTTCCAGGTCACGTGGAAGGATATTCTTTAATCTACCCCATGGTGTGTCCTCCTTGCCTTCTCCTGACTTCTCTCTGGCAACTTTCTTCTTCCCACGATGCTCCCTGTCTCTCAAAAAGCCCTCATACCTTAGTCCTGCCTACCTCCGTCTTTGCCCAATCTCCAGGCCTCAGCATTTATTTAGCCAATCAGAGTCAAAGTAAGTAACAGACAGAAAACAGGACCAACCAACATTTAGAATGCTTAATACCACCCCATCAGTTAAGCTGTACATCTGTTACATATGTGTAGAGGATCTTGGTCCATCTCATGAACGCTCTCTGGTTGGTGGTTCAGTCTCTGTGAGCCCCTATGAGCCCAGGTTAGTTGATTCTGTAGGTTTTCTTGTAGTGTCCTTGACCTCTCTGGCTCTTTCAAGCCTTCCTCCCTCTATTTCATAAGATTCTCTGAACTCTGTCTTTTTGGCTGTGCGTCTCTGCATCTGTTTCCATCAGTTGCTGGGTGAAGAAATCTCAGATGACATGCTAACTTCCTGCCTGCAAGTATAGCAGAATATCATTAATAGTGTCAGAGTATGCTCTCTCATGGCATGGGACTCAAGTTAGGATGCTCATTGGTTGTCCATTTCCTTTCTTTCTGGTCCCTCTTTATCCTTGCACATTTTATAGGAAAGACAAATTGTGGCTCAAAGGTTTTGTGGCTGGGTTGATATCCCCATCCATCCATTGGCAGTCTTGCCTGGATGCAGAAGGTGGCTGTTTCAGGTTCCATATCCCCCATTTCTAGAAGTCTTAGCTAGAGTCACCCTCATAGATACTTGGGAGTTTCCATTGTCCTAGTTTTCTAGTTCATCCAGAGATAGCTGCCAACCATGTCTGGTTCCCTTTCCCAGTTCTCTCTCCTGCTGTTCTCCCTATACTTGATCACTTCTGTTCCCCTCCCCACCCCCTCTCCCATCTAGTTCCCTCCATCCATCCACTCCAGATGTCTATTTTATTTCCCCTTCTCAGTAAGATTCAAGCACTCTCCCTCTTTGTTTCTTAGCTTGGGTCTGTGGATTGGAGCATAGTTATCCTGTACTTTATGGCTAATATCCATTTACAAGTGAGTACATACTATGTTTTTCTAGACCCTGGTTACCTCACTCAAGATGACCTTTTCTAGTTCCATCCATTTGCCTATAAATTTTATGATCTCATTGCTTTTAATAGTTTTTTATATCCCATTGTGTAAATGTACCATATTTTCTTTATCTTTCTTTGTTTGAGGGACTTCTAGGTTGTTTCCAGTTTCTGGCTATTACAAAATTGAAAAGCTTCTTTAAACCAAAGGACACCATCAAAAGGACAAAACAACAGCCTACATAATGGGAAAAGATCTTCACCAATCCTACATCTGACAAGGGCTGATATCCAAAATATATAAAGAACTTAAGAAAGTAGACATCAACAAACTATATAACCCAAATTTTAAAAATGGAATACAGAACGAAACAGAGAATCCTTAACAGAGGAATCTCTAATTGCCAAGAAGCACTTAAAGAAATGTTCAACATCCTTAGTCATCAGAGAATTGCAAATCAAAATGACTCTGAGATTCTATCTCACATCCATCAGAATAGGTAAGATCAAAAACTCAAGCCACAGCTCTTGCTGGTGAGGATATGGAGCAAGAGGAGCACTCCTTCATTTCTGGTGGGAGTACAAATTTTACAGCTACTTTGGAAATCAATTTGGTGGTTTCTCAGAAAATTGGAAATAGTTCTACCTCAAGATTCAGCTATACCACTCCTGGGCATATACCCAAAACATGCACCACCATACCACAAGGACACTTGTTCAACTATGTTCAAAATTAATTCTTAACTCTCCAACTAAAACAATAGCAAGTTAGGCCCTTGGAAAGTGATTAAGGCACAAAGGCAGTGTCCAAGTTAGGATTACTGTTGCTGTGATGAAACACCATGACCAAAGGCGGCTTGGGGAGAAAAGAGTTTATTTGGTTTACACTTTTACATCACAGCTCATCCTGAAGGAAGTCAGGACAGGAACTCAAACAGGGAAGGAACTTGGATCAGGAGCCGATGCAGAAACCATGGAAGAGTGCTGCTTACTGACTTTCTCTTCATGGCTTATCAAGCCTGCTTTTATACAGCATCCAGGGGTGTTGGAGTGCCTTACAACTATTTATTAATAATTCTAAACACCTTCTAGTCAGCCCACCTGAGGCACATTAGAAGATACCAAAATGAAGACATGCTCAGGTACCAATGCCAAAGGGAACACAGCAATCTGCAGTAGCTGCAGTGGTCACCCAGCTATCATAATGGCAGTTGCTTGGCTCTGTGATCTCTTCAGTCTGTTTGAATTAGCAGAACTGAACCTTCTCTGGGCATCTGCTGCCCTCCACACCCCTGCTTGTTGTTATGGTCTTTGTCTGGCCCCTCTGAATCCATGGGGCAGATGATGCCCTCCTTGGGGACTCGGTCTCAGGCTGTGGCTTTTAACATGTGCTCTGCCCAACCTCTGGGGTCACCCAACCTCTGCTGCAGGTCTTGGCAATTAGCAGTGTTAAGAAGCGATGCCAAGCAAAAAGTCCTCTTGAGTTTTCCGGGCCTTCCTTTTCATACATGCTCTCTAATTATGCACCAGTAACGAGTGTGCGGTAAGCTCTCCCACCCTCCCACACATTGGCCAACCTTATGGCTTTCTCCCAAGGTAAACCTGTTGATCACAACCATACACTCTCCTAGGTGTTCCCCACAGGTGTCAGTCTTTACACTGATTTCGTATGCCCCTTTTATGAGTTTGTTTTTCAGAAGCCTTTACATATTCATTCACTGTAACTGTGTTTCCAAAGAAATCCAAATCTCCACTACACAGGACCACTACCCCAGGGATGGTACCACCTGCAATGGGCTGAGCCCTTCTCCATAAATCACTAATTAAGAAAGTGCCCTACAGGATTGCCTACGATCCTGATCCTTTGAAGTCATTTTCTTAATTGAGATTCCCACCTCTCTTCCCCATACTCCTACCCCTCACCCCCCAGCCCTAGCCCCCCACCTCAGCCACCAGCACCAGCTCTACTGTGCTGTCCAGGTGAGAAGCAGGGCCCGCTGTCCTGAGTGCTAAAGCTGGTGAGAGTCAGGGCTAACTCTCTGGAGTTCATGCCCCTGTGGGCAGCTTTCCAGACTATAGAAGGCAGCAAGGGGTGGTGACGGAGTGGGCACAGGTGAGCTGGCCCTGAGAGTGAGAACCTCTGTGCCTATGTTACCCCATGGCAGATTAGTGATGAGTGTGGGGTAAGCCCTCCCATACTCAAGCCCTTGGGGCCAGCTCACCCACATCCCTACCACCACATCCAGCTCCACTGTGCTGCCTAGTTGAGGGACAGGGTCCGCTCTCTTAAGTGCCACCATGAGGCAAGTTCTCCAGAATGTTGAAGTCAGTAAGGAGTGAGGCCAGTTCTGCACAGTTCCTGGACATCCACATGGTCCATCCCCATGTTCTCTAATGGTAATATGAGCCATGGACATCGATACAGGACTCTGCAACTGCATAGCCATAGACCCAGACATGGCCTCAGTGGCAGCTAAGACTGGGACCTCAGCATGTTCCCAGGTTGTGGGGCTGGCCAGTCACAGTAGGCTACTCCTCTCCCCACTCCAGTTCTCTCTCTCTTCATAATGCTCAAGCTTCTCCACTTCTCTCCACTTCTTCTCACCAAGCCAGGTTTCTCTCCAAACCATCTACCACATACTCATACATTGTGGTAGCTCCTACAGCAAGCTGGCCACATGACTGGTGGGCTCCTGGGTGGCATCCTCCATCCCCACTGTGTGACATGGTGGGAAGAGGTGTCTACAACTACCTGTGCTGTACACCAGAGGGCAGGTCTGTGGGTGGCATGGTTATCCACAGGTTTCTATCTGTCTTCCTCTTCCTGTTCTATACTTCCTGGATTTGATTTGATTTGATTTTTATGAGTCCTAGGTATAAAATAGCTTTGGCCACCAAGCCAGGCATCAAGCTTGTATAAACAAAGGACCACCATCTGCTCTGCCTCTGACTGATATAAGAACAACAACACCTCAAGAGATCTGCAGAATATGGCATTCAAAGATGTTTTCTTAACTTAAGATTTTTTGATATCGAGACATGTCAGCTCCTGACAGCACCCCCTATATTACTCCAAGTAGAAGATGAGCATCGAAGAATCTCCAGTGGGAGATGATTAAATTGGTGGTAAGCCATTCTCTTGGCAAGAAAAACCACTTGCTTCAACTGTAGACAGACTTCTGTCCAAAAAGGACAAAACTTGGAAGCAGGTAAGTCGACAGCCTAGCTCTGCCAAGACAGGGTAGGTAAGTCCTTCATAATTCCTGCTCGACAACCAATGTCTGTCAGAGAAATGGGGCCAAATGGCTGAAGATTGATGCTGTAATGTATGGAGAGAAAATGGGAACTGTCCAGGCAGCCACTGGTATGTCATTTTTTAGTTTTGGAAGCTGCAGGCCCTGCACTTCCTATATAATCAGATATATTTATCCCTCTCAGGTCTCTGAGGTGGTTGAAGAATAGATAGCTAGAGTCTCATAGTTAAATTTTGAGTTGTTTAGGAATCAAGAGGGTGTTCTGGATCTAAGAAGATATTTTTAAAATTATGAGGCAAGTTAGTATGAAAGCTGAGTTAGATATAGAACTTTAAACTCATGGAGATGGTTAGATAGTAGAATGTTAAAGTCAGGTGCCAAATACATATGGACTGGACATTGGGAATGTATGCTAAGCCATATAACTCTTATAATCGTGGCCTATTTATTTCTGTTGTTTTGTATTGTATTTATAGTTATAAGAAAAAGAACCATTATTTGGACTGAAAGGGAGAGCTGTTGGGGGGAAAAATAAATACCTTAAACTAAAAAAAAAAAAGAAAAGAAGGGAAGAGGATGGTGGGGCTGAGGGGG